>JBCEDM010000001.1:5160000-5395000 GCA_039880735.1 Diaporthe australafricana | reverse complement strand
GGCTGCCCGCGAATGCAGCAAGACGGTCATCGTCCTGGGCGGCGTATTCAAGCTCTGCCCCGACGACGAGCCAGACTTGAATGCGCTTGTTCAGATCAGCGACCCCATGGACCTCGTCAGTTATGATGGTCACATGGTCGACATTGATGTTGAGACCACAAGCTCCGAGTACATCGTACCTGACTTGGTTGACATTTACATCACGAATCTGTGAGTGGGAATGACTTCTATGGTTGCAATCGCCATCACCTTGCTGACTTTCGACTTAGGGGTCCACATGCTCGAGATCATCTCCAAGGCGTCGTTGCTGATCACTACAAGATCGAGGACGTAGACTTTCTGATCCAATGACATCAGCCACCACGACACATGGCGATGGAAAGTGTGAATTGCAGATTGGACGCGACAGCTTTGCGAACCCTCTGCAGTTCCTGTACAATTTGATTGGCCTGGGTGGACGCACACGTGGCGTTGAAAGCACGGGATTTGTTCCATAAGCTCCCAAAGTCCTTTGACATCTTAAAGCTTTCAGAGCCTCGAGTGCTGCCTTGCGGGGCCGCGTCAGCTTGGACGACTTTAGCATGCAGATGGTTGCTGGAAGAGTCATAATGGATGTGGGGAAGCCAAGAGCGATTGGAGAGCTGTGACGCAGGCGGTCCGCCCGGCTCACTGCCTGGTGTAAGACGGCCTGAATTCCTCCTGGGGTGGGAAGCCTAGGCGGACGGCCTCCACTAACACAGGGGTCACCCAGGCCCAGATACTACCAACTGCAAGGATCTCCAGTGAGCTTATCCAGACTTCATGGGGTCCTCAAGTACTCCTCACACGGCTCGGTGCCGAGGAACGACAAAGTGAAGCAAGCAAGCCAAGTTGGTAAAGGCTGTGCGACGGCGCAGTCATACAGACAATACAGCGGGGCAGACATCTGATTACAGTAGCTGAAGAATGCAGGACCCCTCCAGCTTAGTTGTCAACCGCGCCATCAATTTTAAGACTAAATCCTTCAATTATCCCGAACCATCGTCTCCCGTCAGTTTTACAGTGACTTCAGCTCCGCTCTGCCTTTCTCACCTCTTTGAGCTTGCATTGTTCTCAATTCCTCTTGCCACATCAACTCATTAATCGGTTTACTTGAACGGACCCAAAGCAAACATTTGCCCACAACCGCATAAGCACGCAACGCCATTACGAATCCAAGATGACGTCGCACTTGGACGACGCGCCAGACATCCCGCCGCCTCCCTACTCTGAGACGGACATATATTCCAACCCTGGTTCTCATGGACATTCTCCTGTACTTGCTCAGTCTCAAACTACACCTGCTCACCACCGTACACCGTCCCACAGTAATTCCAATATCATCCCTGTGATGGATGATGCCTCATCAGCCGCGTCCACGAGCGAGGTGATATACACACCACCGCTGAGTCCAAGCAGCCCACAATCCCACTCTCTGAGCGGGAACAACTCAGGCAACAACAACCTGCTCAGTCCGAAACTCCCGCAACAGCACCATAATACCGTCTCTGTGGCCTCGGAGCACCTGTCTAGCGCATCGGCGGAAGCATATTTCGAATCCAGACCGGTGCCGGCCTCCTGTGACAGCGATGAGCAGTTGAGGCACACTGTCATAATCAAGGCGGACAGCTCGCCGGACGATTTCCCTTATCGTCATGACTGGGCCCGTCGAGACGTCAGAGAGGAGGACTGGCAGACTTTTCTGAATTACTTGCTTCCAAACCACGCGGCGCAGCACAACGACGCCGTCGTGGACCGAAAGCTCAGGGCAGAGGGCATGGACACAGATGATGCGAAGTCTGCGCGCAGTAACAAGAGCGAGAAGAGCGCCAGGGATACTGTTATTGAGGAGAGGACGCCTGTGGAGGCGCAACTAGATCAGATCCGCACCCCTGAGCTGCAACAGAGGCAGGATATCGAGGATACCGTGAGAGAGTGGAATGATGGCTTCTTCGGGCCGCGAGGAATGACGGTCAATGTTGACGAGAGTATCGCGACAGGGGAGGATTGTCGTATGCCAGGCGCCTGGGACCAGTCTTTCAATAACAGCAACCCCGACTTCGCCAATGCCGGGACTCCACCGGTCGACCGACGAGCAAACAATAGTGGTCCGTCTGGTCCTCCGCGACAGCCAGACAATACTGGCCGCTGGCGGCGATTCAACCCTATCA
The DNA here is from genome assembly GCA_039880735.1 of Diaporthe australafricana. Classification (NCBI taxonomy): domain Eukaryota; kingdom Fungi; phylum Ascomycota; class Sordariomycetes; order Diaporthales; family Diaporthaceae; genus Diaporthe; species Diaporthe australafricana. The sequence continues at coordinate 5,392,811 of JBCEDM010000001.1, read as the reverse complement.
ATAGGCTCGACAACTCTTCGAATGGCCTCAACATCAGAGGCGTTTCCATTGACTCTGGTGGCGTGTCTATCGGCAGGAACTTCGTTGCAAATCCAAACGGTCTGAGGATTGGTGGCGTGGTGATGGACAACAATGGTGTCAGGATCGGTGGCCGCGATCTCTTTGGAGCCGGGCCCACGGCTTCGTCATCTACAGTACAGCCAACTGCGCCCTTTGCACCACATGCGCTTCACATGCCACCGATGCCGCCGATGCCCCCCCTGCCTCCGGGGTATTCCCATAATCAGGAAGCACACTATGCGCAAATGCCGCCGCCACTGCCTGGTTTTCCCACTCCGGGTCCCCCTCCAGGATTTGGCACGCACAATCACGACGAGTATCCTGACGAGAAGGCTGAAGGCCGTACTCGTGGTCCAGATGGGCATCATGAGCACCATCATCACGGTGACGGCATGCGGCATGGTGGGCGTGGTCGCGGGCGCTTCCGCAACGGAATGGCCCACCGGCACCGATCACGATCCGGCTCTTCTTCGTCAAGCAGCAGCAGCAGCAGCTCCTCGTCCTCCTCGGGGTCTGACTCTGACACGTTGTCAATTGGATCCCTGCCCGACTACGACGACCTCAAGGACAGCCAGCTCCCGGTCGCGAAGTCATACCTGGAAGACTGGCTGTCGCGGCCCGAGAACTTCGTCACCCGCGAGACGGTCAAGGAAGCCAGGGATGAGATCAAGGCCGCCAGGAAGACCGCCCCGCAGGATATCAGTGATGCCGCGGCGCGCCAGGTCATGCGCCAGCAGGTGCAGGGCATGATGGGCCAGTGGAGGGTGCTGAAGAGGGAGCAACGAAACGCGAAGAGACAACGGAGGAGTGAAAAGAAGGTCCGTCGTAGGGCGGAGAAAAGAGAGCGCCGCCAGGCGAGGCGCGAAAGGAAGCGCGCCAGGCGCCAGGCGAGGCGGGAGGGGAAGCAGGCGAGGCGCGAGTCGAGGGGCGAGCGTCGCAATGGGCGGCGTGCTGACAGGGCTGGGCGGCGCGACCGTGATCAAGATCACGATCACGGCCATAACCCCGGCCATCACTCGCATGCCGGGCAAGGACCATTCGGCCACCATGGAGGACCAGGCCCGTTCGGCCCCAGCCATCACGGCGGCTTCAACCCCTTCGGCGCCAGAGGGGGTCCATTCGGGCTCGGCGGGCGTGACTTCCCCGGCGCAGGCTTCGGCCCGGTCGCCCGCCAGCGACGAGGCGGCGGTCCGCAAGGGCCTTTCCAGACTGGGCCGCTGCCGTGTGGCGGGCGGGGAGGTGCTTTCCAAGCCGGGCCTTCTGGTGGTGCTGGTGGTGGAGGTCCGGGCACCTGGGGCGATGGCTTTACGCGCGGCATGGCGGACTGGTCGCGGCGGATGGGTGACTGGAGCCGTGACTTCTCGGCGGCGCGTGGTGGGCCCGGGGCCGGGGGCCAGCCGAGGTTCCCTGGGGCGTGGCCTGCCGAGGGGGAGCAGGAGCCTCCTGGCCGGGACGGACAGCAGGAGGACGGGATCCAGCTGAAGGATAACGACGGCGGCCCGCATGTCGCCTCTGCGGCGATGTACAGCTCTCTTGAGGTCAAGAAGGAGGCGCTGCAGGGTAAGAGGGATGCTTTAGACAATTTCACGGGTGATTCTCAGGGTGAAGATAGTCAGGGACAGAAGCAGGGTGCGCCAACGCTGGTGAGCATTCTTGCTGAGATCGAAGAGCTCGAGAAGGCTGTGAGCAGGCTGGGTCTTGAGGCCGATGCGCAGTTCGCGAAGGAGCTAGCGGCCCAAGAGGACTAGATTTGTCCATGGGAGGCTCTACCGGTAAGGATAGGTGTAAGGAGATCAAGTATCGACGGGTTCGACGAATAATCCTATTACTATATTGACTATGGGCGGCCGCATTAAATTGTCAAATCAATATATCTTCTATAAACACATGAGAAACTACAATATCTAGCTCAATGACCAGTTGATGCTCTCTCAGAGCAGAGGTGATATGGTAGAAAAGGGGGTAAGCCAGAAAGGGGAGGGAAACCATACCCTGCGGATGAACGTGTTGAGAAGGTGACTCTCTCCGGTGCCGTGAGAAGGAGTCAATGATTATTCACTGGAGAAGTATTATACCCGGCATGCCACATAATTCAGTGACAATTTGGTTCCTCTCGCAGGCTGGGGAAGAAAAGTGCTTGCTATGCTTTCTGACCCGTTCTTGGCCTTGTTTTGTCTACCCTTTTCTTCTATTCCAAACGTCCGTTGCGCCATGCCTTCAGATCATCTCGATGCTGCTTCCTTTCGTGACATGTGGCCTGATCCCTAGTCCACCAAGCGGAAATTTGGTCGGAGATGCCATTGTTCTATTCCTTCGTTCCCGGTCTTTACTGACCAGCCACCCTCATGCCAGTACAGAACACACAAGTCCTGTACGTACGAGCAGCATTTTTATTCCAAACCTCCTGCTCATGAGCCTTGTTTGCTCTCGACCCTCTCCACCAGCTCGCCCACGCCCAACCCCCTCCCGACCTTAACCTTCCTCTTCTCGTCCTTGCCCTCGGCACCAGCACCGTCAGCAGCACCGTTCTTGGCCTTCTTGGCGCTCTTGCCGTTGCTCTTCTTGTTCGGATCGCTGCCGACATCGCCCACGGCATCCCCCTCGTCCACCTCCGAGTCCGACTCCCGCTCATCGCGCAGCTGCTCCCGGATGATGGACAGGTCGAGCTTCATGCCAAAGGCGTCCTCGCCGTCGGCGTAGTACTTGGACTCGGTCTTTTCGCGCTGGAAGCCGAGGGTTTTTTCGTAGAGGTGGATGGCGGCCTGGTTGGACTCGCGCACGTGCAGTGAGACGTAGTGGGCGCCGAAGGTCTCGACCATTGCGATTTCTGTTGCGGATCGTCAGCACAAGCATCTTTGTTTGGTAGGGGGGGAGGTTGTGTGTGTGTGTGTGTGTGTGTGTGTGTGGGCGTGGGGTCAGCAAACGTACGGCTTTGTCGCATCAGCTTCTCGGCTATCCCCAGCTTCCTGTGCGTGCGCATCACGGACAGGCTGGTGATGTGACCGTGCTGGACGCCATCTGCGGGCTCCTCCTCCATCTTGGCCAGGACGTATCCGACGATCTTGGGGTAGTCATAGGGGGTCTTCTTGGGGCGGGCGACGTCGACTGCGACGAAGCTAAGCTGGGGCCATGATAGGGCATGGTAGAGATAGTATTTGAGGAAGTAGTTTTCGGGCAAGTTCTCCAGGTTGGCGTGTTGGATCAGAGGCAGGTCCGACGGCTGGAGGAGGCGGATATCCATGGTGGGCGGTGAATTAAAGGCCGGCAATCGGGATATAAAAAGGGACGGAAGAGTCGTCGGTCAGTGCTGAGCTAGAGGCTGTGTGCCGGCTCGGTGTTGTCTTCTGCGATGTGATGTCGCAAGTAGCATGTGGATTAACTCGACGTGGAATTTGTCTGCACCGTCAGGCCTATTGAAAAGTACTGTAGAGCACATGGAGGGGCTATTCCGAGCTGCAGAGTTCCCGGGTACCTGGGTACCTGGGTACCTCGTCAGCTGTACCCACCCGCCTGGCTGCTGGCCCGCCGGCAGACGGAGCATCCTAACCCGACTGGCGCGCATGTTCAGCGGGGGTAGGTGGGACAGAGTGACCCTGAAGGACGGGATCCAGAGCCCAGAGCCAACGACAACAGCGGGGAAATTGGGGGAAGCAGCTTTAACCTGACCTCGGTCAAGCGGGACATACATGCCTGTTTGGGTAGCTCCAGTCGAAAATACAGGTGGAAGAAATGCTAGGGAGGGAGCAAAGGTCACGATGGGGGCAGCATAAGGCCTAATCTCGGTATTATTCACTTTCACAGTCCCGTCCCATAGTTATATTTACCGACCGCTACAGTTGTTTATGTTGTCTTGCACTTGTCCTCTCGCTGTCCACCTATGAGCAATCAAATCACATCGCGAAGTGACCGATTGAATCAGAAACGCGCGCACACACTCTCATAATCGCTCACGCCCATAGGATCAGGTACCTTGATACTCACCACAGAGATTCTTCAAGATGGCCAGTAGACTGTTGTCAGGGAAGGTGGGAATAGTGACGGGGGCCTCGAGAAGTATGTCCAATGTTGCTGATCGCATCTCACTCAAGAAGCAATCATCACTAATACACACCTCGCAGGCATCGGGGCTGCCATCGCTGAGAACCTTGCTTCTAAAGGATGTAACCTGGTCCTCAACTACACTTCCAAATCTTCCACGGCCCTCACAAAAGAGCTCTCGAAGAAGCTCGAGGGCAAGTATGGCATCCAAACCGTCGGTGTTCAAGCAGATCTAGGGACACCTCAAGGGCCATTAGCCCTCATCGAGGCCACAAAGAAGCATTTCTCTTCCTCACCACCAACCCCGAAGCAGGACTACAAATTCCAGCTCGACATCATAGTCAACAACGCCGGCGTCGCAAAGAATGACAAGCTGGCCGACATCAAGATCGACGACTTCGACTTCACTTACAAGGTGAACGTCCTCGGGCCCCTGCTGCTCATGCAAGCCGCAGCCCAGTACCTGCCGAGGGACCGCTCCGGCCGCGTCGTCAACCTGTCCTCCATCAGCTCTGACTGCGGCTTCCTGGGGCAGTCGGTCTACGGGGGTTCCAAGGCTGCCATGGAGGCAATGACGCGCGTCTGGGCCCGCGAGCTGAGTGAGCGGGCCACCGTGAACGCAATCAACCCCGGTCCCGTCGAGGGGCCCATGTATGCGTCCAACAGCGATGAGTTCAAGGCTGCCATAAAGGGCTGGATCGAGCACGCGCCCCTGATGAGGGCGCGGGAGGGCGTGGATGCCGCCGAGGTTGTCGAGGCTGCCAGTGCCGAGGGCGGCCGGCCGGCCTACACGACTGAGATTGCCGGGATTGTGGGCATGCTGTGTACGCCTGATGCTTCTTGGTGTACGGGCCAGGTTGTCTGTGCGAACGGTGGTTTGCTGATGAAGTAGATGGATGCTGGATCCGGTTAAGGAAGAAGCAGAAGATGGACAAGGGCAGGCTCTGCGCGGCAGTGATAGATTTCAAGGAGCTGGTCCCTGGGCTCATGAGAAACGAACCAGAGTCATGCACGCGTGTCCATTTCGAAAGATTAGAGCCAATGCGGAACTCATTTCCAGAGTCCTGCCATTGCAGATATAAAGGAATTGTTGGTTCGTGTCAAACCAACACGACGCTGTACATTACCATCTCTTCATTTTGTGGTCGTTCGAAGGGGTCATTACAATATAGATTGCTCTCCCTCTTGATTACAAAGGTACTCAAGCATTTTAAGATCTTGAAGCAAATGACTTGCTATAATTCTAAAAAGTAGAAAAAAGTAGAAAAAAGAAGAAAAAAAAGAAGAAAGAAGAAGAAAAAAAGAAAAAAAGAAAAAAAAAAGAAAGAGAAAGAAAAAAGGGAAAAAGAAAATGGGGGGGGGGAGGGGAAAAAAAGAAAAAGAGGGGAAAAAAGGGGGAAAAAGAAAGAAGAAAAAAGGGGGGGGGGGGGAAGAGAGAGAAAGAAAAAAAGAGAAAAAAAAGAGAGAAAAAAAGAAGAAGAAAAAAAAGACCAGCCATTGTGCCAGTACTGGGCATCTCACCATGTGGGAAGTTTTCAAACCAGCATTTGAAATTATTCACAACAAACACGCTCAAAGATATTGGTCCCTAATGTATTTGCACTTTTATTTACAATCCTGTGTCTAGATCAAATTCACTAGACCATGCCATTCATTCGATTCTGCCGTTGATGCACACGAGTTGAGACCGCCCACACCACTATTTATAGCCTTGAGATCAAAGGTGGCCTTACCCATTCTCTTTCTTCCCAGGCAGCCCGAGTTGGTCTCTCATTGCTCAATTCATACGCTCACAAACGTCCTGCCAACTCGATTTAATCTAGCACAAAACACCTCCTACTTTGACGAGATCTGACGTATTACTATAGGACCCCACCATTCGGCACACCCTACCATCCAGCACAGCTAAATTATAAAGTCTTTACTAAAATACTCTTATTTTATAAAACTATAACTATACAAATTTTTATTATAAATAAATAATAAATATATTAAATTAAAATTAAAATTTTACTTTTTTAATTAATATATTATAATAATACTTTTAATATTTTTTTAAATTAAGTTTTAATTTTTAAAAGTAGTTTTTTATTAATAACTTTTTTATTATTTTTATTTAATAATATATTTTTCTTTATTTCTTTATTTACTTTAATTTTAACCTTAATTTTTTAATTAAAATTTTTTTTAATTTTTTTTTAATTATATATATTTCTAATTTAAATTAAAAATAACTTTTTATTTTTTAATTCTTATATATTTAATTTAAATTTTAAAATTTAAAATTCTTTTATTTATAAAGGTTAATTTAATTTATTTTATATTAAATATAAAGTTAATTTTTAAAATTTAAATTATTTTAATATTAAAGTTTTTAAATTAGTAAAGTTTATAATATTTTATTTAAAATAAGGTATTTTATTAATAAAAAGTAGTTTTTATTTAATATAGTATTTTTCTTTATTAATTTAAATATTTAAATAAATTAAAGGTTTTTAATAGTTAATAAGTTAATTATTAATAGTAATTTATATAAATTTAATATTTTAATTTATAAATCTTTTTATATACATTTTAATAAATATTTTAATAAAGTTAATTTTATTTATTAATTATAAATTTATAAGAAATTATTAGTTTTTAAAAATGTTTTAATAATACTTTTTAATTATATTAAATATATTATTATTAAATAATTAAAGTTTATAAAAATAATAAATTAGTAAATAATAATAAAAAATATTATTTTAAAAATAAATAGTTATAAGTTTATTTTATATAAAAATTAATATTTTATATTTATAAATATATAATTAAAATAATTATTTAAAATTAGAAATATAATTTTTAAATTATTTTTATAATAAATATTTATTTTAAAAAACAAATTTAATTATATAATATTAATATTATTATTTATTTAATTATTTTTTAATATAATATAATTTTAATTTAAATAAATATTATAAAATTAGTTAATAAATTATTATTTTTATAACGTGGTTCACCAGTCAGCCGTCATTATCACCTCACCGTCACTTTTTACTAAATACACCAACTTTAGCCAACCCCAGCACCCCCATAGTGCAGAAAGGTCAATTATATTTGGCACCAATTGGTGCCAAATGGTCTCAATTGCTTATTTTCAATTGATTCAGTTAATTTGGAGTTGTAGTGGTGCTGCAGTGCTAGTCTGAAGAATTAAGGTTTTGGTGGGCAGGTTTGTTTTTGGTGCAGATCGCGTCCCCATTTTTCGCGTCAGTCTCGCATCACTCTACCTACTTAAATATTTAACACGCTAGAAATCAACATCCACAATGCCAATCTACTCTAAAGAAGACAAAATCCAACTAGCAATTTGGGCAATTGAGAATTCCAAAAAAAACCAAAAGAAACCCTTAAATACAGCTCAGGCTGCTCGGATCTTTAGTGTCCCCAGAACTACCCTACTTGACAGGATGAATAACCGACCACGTCGTGAAGAATCACGCGTCGCACAGCACAAACTCGATCCAGTTGAAGAGCATACGCTTGTCCGATACGTACTTGAGCAAGATGCACGAGGATTCCCAATGCGACTTTCTGGTGTGGAAGATATGGCCAACCTCCTGCTGGCATCACGAGACGGTAAACCTGTTGGCAAGAACTGGGCACAACGCTTCGTGGATGCACAACCAAGCTTGAAAACCAGGTTTAATCGGCCTTATGACTACCAGAGGGCCCTCTGCGAAGATCCAGAGGTTATTGGGAACTAGTTCCGCCTACTTCGCAATATGATGGCCAAGTATGGTATTACAGATGACGACCTGTACAACTTCGATGAGACTGGCTTTATGATGGGCGTAATAACCGCGTCAATAGTTGTTACACGTTCTAATCGACATGGAAAGGCCAAATCTGTACAGCCTGGAAACCGGGAATGGGCAACAGCTATTAAATGCATCAATGCGAAGGGCTGGTGTATCCCGCCGTTCGTGATTGTCCAAGGCGCTTACCACCTTGCCAACTGGACAACAGAGTCAGGCTTCCCACCAAGCTGGGTAATCAAGCCTACTCCAAATGGGTGGACGGATAACAAGACTGGTCTTGAATGGGTTCGGCACTTCGACAAGCATACAAAGCAACGGACAAAGGGTGTGTACCGGATGCTTATTCTTGATGGCCATGAGAGCCATGTGTCAGCAGAGTTTGAGCAGTATTGCAAAGAGCACAGCATTATCCCTATCAGCATACCGCCGCATTCATCTCATTTGCTCCAGCCATTAGACGTTGTATTATTTGCGCCATTGAAGCGTGCATATGGCGATGAGATCAACCTTTTCGTCCAGGCCTCTGTCAACCACATCACTAAGGCCGAGTTCTTTCTCACGTTTAAGACAGCCCACGACAAGGTCTTTACGGAAGAAAACATGAAATCTGGGTTCAGAGGAGCTGGGATTTCTCCATAGGACCCAGACTCTGTCATTTCCAAGCTGGATGTCCACCTACAAACTCCGGTGCAATCCCTCCCTGTGTCACCATTGAAATGGGAATTACAGACACCCTCCAATGCCCACCAAACTGTCTAGCAATCAAGTTTTATTAAGGGCAGGATCTCTAACCATCAGGGCAGCTCCCCTACACCAATTATCCAGGCAGTTGAGAAGTTCACAAAGGGCGCACAAGCAATGGCACATCAGATCACTCTTTTGAATAATCGGGTCCGTACTCTTGAGAAGGCTAATATCAGCCTTGCTAAACGCCGAAGGGCTAAAAAAAGCCGAGTACAGCTCGGAGGAGCACTTACTATTAAGGAATCCCAAGCGATAATTGAAGAAAAAGAGAAGGGGAAGCGGCCAGCGGGTGAAATAGCTGGTAGTGCTGAGGAGGCGGTCCGCGGCGGACCGAGCAAACGACGATGTGGCAACTGCGGCGAGACTGGGCATAATACAAGAACCTGTGAGAAAGATGCAGAAGAGTCTAGTCATTCAGATCCCGAGTAAATAATAGCACATTTTGCAGCGGTCCGCGGCGGACCGCCGAAATAGTTGGTCTGGATGGTGTAGAATGAGGTTGATTTTCCATGGCTGAAATGCTCCATTTTGGTAGGGAAGCCGATTTTCCCACCAAAAGTTATCCACTTCGGACTGGCACTGCAACACCACCAACAACTCCAAATTGACCGAATTAATTGAAAATAAGCAATTGAGACTATTTGGCACCAATTGGTGCCAAATATAATTGACCTTTCTGCACTATGGGGGTGCTGGGGTTGGCTAAAGTTGGTGTATTTAGTAAAAAGTGACGGTGAGGTGATAATGACGGCTGACTGGTGAACCACGTTAGTGTTTTTAAAAAAAAATTATATTAAAATTAAGTATTTTATTAATAATTATAATAACTTTAATTATAATAGTTTTTATTATTAAAAAATTAATTTTTATAAATAATAATTAAGTATATATAATTTTAAATTAATTAAATAAAACATATTTATTAAATTTTATTATTAAATTAATTTTATTAATATTAATTATAAAATTTAATTTTATTTATATATATTTACTTTTTTAAGTATTAAAACATTAATTAATTACTTTTAAAGTAAATTTATAAAAATATAATATTTTTTATATATATTTAATTTTAATATAAATTTAATTTTAATAATTAATAAAGTATTTAATTTAATAATAATTAATTAATATAAAATTATTAATTTTAATAAAAAAATTATTTATTATACTTTTAATTATAAAATAATTTAAAGTATATGTAAAAAAAATTTAATATAAAATTTATTTAATTATATAATTTTTTAAAATAATAAATAATTAATTATTTAAAAATTAAATTTTAAAGTTATTTTTTAAAGTTTAATTTTTATAATATATAAATAATATAATTATAAATATATTATATTTTTAAAAGGTTTAATAAAGTAATAATTTATTATTATAAATATTAAATAAAGTATTAATAATATTTTTTTAATATAACTTTTTTTAAAAAGTATTATAATAATTAATTAAAGAATTAGTAATTAAAGAATTAAAATAAAAAATTCTTTTTATATTAATAACGTTATTTAAAGTTAATTAAGATTTAATAAAATTAAATAATTAAAGTTTATAATTTATTTAAAATATATATTAAAATATTTATTAAATAATTATTTATTTAAATATATAGGTTGCTTTTAAATAACTTTAATAGTTATAGAGAAATATGTAAGTTAAGAGGGAGGGTTTGTGTGGGTATAGGAAAATTTGGCTGTGCTGGATCATAGGGTATGCCGAATGGTGGGGTCCTATGGTACTAAATCCGTCTCCGTACTGCAAGAGCAGCTCACAACATGGAAGATACAGATGACAATCAGCGCACCATCTTGGTGTTTTAAACAAGTGGCATTGATGGGGGCCTCAAGAAGATGAAATAGAAGGCAACGGTCCTGCAGGGACATTACAACAAGCCTGGCAGCCCGCAGCCCTTTGTGATTACCCATCAGCTCGGGGCGTTTGGGTCGCCGACACCGAAATTACCTAGGTACTCAGCCGAGGTACAAACACTTGTCGCGACAGCTCGTCGAGTACTACGTCCGCAACGGTGGCACAGCCGTTCTCGGTGGCTTCTTCAGCAATTCCATCCGACCATCAGACTTTGACAAGTGGATGCGCGACCTTTGGGGCCTGCCTTGGCGTTTCGGTCAATATGAACGCACCACAGTCGTTGTACAAGACTCTGGTCTTGGACGAGGGGCGGGACAGGGCTGGTGCAATGGCTTGGTGACTTCCTACAACTCCAAGGCTTCAAGAATGTCGCCGCAGGAGACGTGGTACTCATCGCCAGAGGGATCGAGGAGCGAATCATTTGTTTTTGGACCTGTTCCTGTACTGGCACAAACAGCAGTTGCTTTTACCAAGCTTGGGGAGGGTTGGTTGGGCTTCATCGGAGACGTCAACCAGGAGGAGGCAACAACTTTGGCAACCTTGCAATGATGGGACTGAACATGGACGACTAAGAGCTGTACCATGGGGGATCACCATTCGGCAACCCCCACGATCTTACAACGCCAAATTTACCCACTACCTACACAAACCCGCTTTATTAACTTATATATATCTTAATATTTATTAAAATTATTTAAAAGCTATTTATAAATATTTATAAATAATAATTAATTTAATATTATAATTTATTTTTAAAATAATTAATTTTTTTTATTATTTAATTTTATTAAATATTAATTAATTTTAAAATATTAAATATAAAAAAAACTTTTTATTATTAATTTTTAACTTTTTTAAATTTTTAATTAATTAATTAATTATTACAATATTTTTAAAAATTTATATTAAAAAAAATATTATTAATATTTTATTTAATATTATTAATAATAATTTTTTTTAAAAAACGTTTTTAAAAAATATAATATACCTTTTTTTATATTTATTAAATAACTTTATAATTAAACTTTAAAATATAACTTTAAAATTTATTTTTTAAATATTTAATTATTTATTTTTTAAAAAAATATATAACATAGTTTACCAGTTAGCGAGCTATACCATATAGCGAGCCATTTTTAAGTAAACCACCAACTTTAGCCATCCCTAACACCCCTAAAGGGCGAAAAGGTTAATTATATTTAGTACTAATTAGTGCTAACTGGTCCTAATTACTTATTTTCAATTAATTTAGTTAATTTGGAGGTATAATGGTGTTATATTATTAGTTTGAAAGTTTAAGGTTTTAGTAGGTAACTTTATTTTTAGTATAGATCACGTCCCTATTTTTTATATTAGTCTTATATTACTTTACTTATTTAAATATTTAACATATTAAAAATTAATATCTATAATACCAATCTACTTAAAAGAAGATAAGATTATTTTAGTACTTTAGGTAATTAAGAATTTTAAAAAAAATTAAAAAAAACCTTTAAATATATATTAAGCTATACAGATTTTTACTATCCCTTATTTAACTTTTAAGTATAGGATAAATAATTAATACCGCTATAAAGAATTATATATTAAATTATATAAATTTAATATAATTAAAGAGTATATACTTATTTAATATATATTTAAATAAAATATATAAGGATTTTTAATATAACTTTTTGGTGTAAAGGATATAGCTAATCTCCTACTAGTATTACAAGATAGTAAGTCTATTAGCAAAAATTGAGTATAATATTTTGTGGATGTACAACCAAACCTTAAGACTAGGTTTAATCAGCCTTATAACTACTAGAGGGCCCTTTGTGAAGATCCAAAGGTTATTAGGAACTGGTTTCGGCTGTTACACAATATAATAGCTAAGTATAGGATCACAGACAACAACCTGTTTAACTTTAATAAGACCGGCTTCATAATAGGCTAAATAACCTCATTACTAGTTGTTATATACTCTAATCGACATAAAAAGGCTAAATCTGTTTAGCTTAAAAATTAGGAATAGGCAATAACTATTAAATATATTAATACAAAAGGTTAGTATATCCTACTATTTATAATTATCTAAGGCGCCTACTACCTTACTAACTAAATAATAGAGTTAGGTTTCCTACTAAGTTAGGTTATTAAAATTATTTTAAATAAATAAATAAATAATTAAACTAATTTTAAATAAATTTAATACTTTAATAAATATATAAAATAATAAATAAAGGGTATATATTAAATACTTATTTTTAATAATTATAAAAACTATATATTAATAAAGTTTAAATAATATTATAAAAAGTATAATATTATCCTTATTAATATATTACTATATTTTTTTATTTTTTTTAATTATTAAATATTATATTATATTTATTATTAAAGTATATATATAGTATTAAAATTAATTTCTTTATTTAAGTTTTAATTAATTATATTATTAAATTTAAGTTTTTTATTATATTTAAAGTAACCTATAATAAGATCTTTATAGAAGAAAATATAAAATCTGGGTTTAAAGGAGCTAGGATTTCTTTATAGGACCTAGATTCGGTTATTTCTAAACTAAATATCCACCTATAAACTCTAATATAATCCCTCCCTATATTACTATCCAAATAGGAATTATAAACGCTATCCAATACTTAATAAATTATCCGGTAATCAAGTTTCATCAAGGGTAAGATCTCAAAACACTAAGGCAGCTCTTTTATACCAATTATAAAGGTAGTTAATTAATTAGTAAAGGGTATATAAGTAATGGCATACTCACTTACAATAATAAGCTAGTAGATCTATACACTTTAAAATATTAATCTAGTACTTGTTAAATACTAAAAGGTTAAAAAAAGCCAAATATAGTTTAAAGGAGCACTTACTATTAAGGAATCCCAGGCTATTATTAAGGAAAAAGAGAAGGGGAAGCGGCTAGTTAGTGAAATGGCTGGTGGTGTTAAGGAGGCGGTCTACGGTAGACCGAGCAAACGACGATGTGGCAACTGCGGCGAGACTGGGTATAATACGAGAACTTGTAAGAAAGATGCAGAAGGGTCTAGTTATTCAGATTTTGAGTAAATAATAACATATTTTAAAGTGGTCCGCGGCGGACCGTTGAAATAGTTGATCTAGATGGTGTAGAATGAGGTTAATCCTGTATGTCTGAAATTTATTATTTTGGTAGGGAAGCCAATTTTCCCACTAAAAGTTATCCACTTTAGAATAGTATTAAAGTACTACTAACCTCTCTAAATTAATTAAATTAATTAAAAATAAGTAATTAGGATTAGTTAGTACTAATTAATGTTAAATATAATTAACCTTTTTACCCTTTAGGGGTGTTAGGGATAGCTAAAGTTGGTAGTTTACTTAAAAATAGCTTGCTATATAGTATGGTTTGTTAACTGGTGAACTACGTTAATAAAATAAATATTATATTAAAAAAAATTAATTATATTTTTAATTAATTTAAAATTAAATATATCATATTATTATTTTTTATTAATATTAATAATATTAAAATTATTAATTAAAAATAAATTATATATTTTTATAAACTTATTTTAAAAATAATTAAATAATATTTTAATATTTTAAAAAATTAAATTTATATAAATTAAATTTTATTTAATTATTAATATTAATATAATTAATTTAATAATAAATTTTAATATATAATATTTAATTTATTAATTTAAAAATTAATATATTAATAAAGTATATATAAATTTTAATTTTTTAATTATTAAAATTATTAAAATTATAAAGATATTAATTAAAAATAATTAATAATAATAATAATTAATTATAATTAAAGTTATAATTATTATAAATAAATATTTTTATTTAAATATTATTTTTAGAAAAAAGTTATAATAATAATAATTTATTAATAAATTTTATAATATAATATTTAATTAATATTAAATTATATTATTTAATAATTAAATAAATAATAATATTAATATATAATAATTAAAATAATATTTTATATTTATAAATATATAATTAAAATTTATAAAATTTTAAATTAAAAATATTAATTTTATTATAAAATAAATTTATAAAAATATATTTTTATAATAATATTTTTTATTATTATTTATTAATTTATTATTTATATAAATTTTAATTATTTAATAATAAAATATTTAATATTATTAAATAATATTATTAAAAAAATTTAAAAAATTAATTTTATTTTATAAATATAATATTAATTAATAAAATTAACTTTATGAAAATATTAATTAAAATATATATTAAAGAATAATTAATAAAATAATTAAATTAATATTTTATATTATTAATAATTAATTTATTAATTATATTAAAATTTTAATATATTTAAAAATTATATTAAATAAAAATAAATATTATATTTTTAATAAATTTAAGAATTAAAATTTTAATTTAAAAATATAAAAAATTAAATAAAATATTATAAACTTTATTAATTTAAATATTATTATTTTTAAAAAATTTAAATATAAAATTATTAACTTTATTTTTAATAATAAATAAATTAAATTAATATTTATAAATTAAAAAATTTATAAATTTAAAATTTAATTTAAATAATATAAAATTAAAAAATTAAAAATTATTTTTAATTTTAATTAAAAATTTATATAATTTTATAAAATTTTAAATAATAAAAAATAAAATAAAAATATTTTTAATTAAAAAATTAAAATTAAAAATATATTAAAAATTAAAAAAATTAAATTTATAATTTTAAATAAAAATAATAAAAACATTAATAATAAAAATTTATTTTTAAAAATTAAAATTTATTTTAATAAAATTTTAAAAATATTATTATAATATATAAATTAAAAAAAAATTAATTTTAATTTAATATATTTATTATTTATTTATAATTAGTATTTATTTATTTATATATTATTAAAATAGGGGTATTTTAGGGGGTGTATTAACAATTTCGCGTTGCGACATCGTGGGGGTTGCCGAATGGTGATCCCCCATGGTATCTCGCCACAACAAGAGATGAACCATGATACCATTAGCGGCGAGCCTCAGACTTTACATTCTTCCAAGACAATGCAATACCAGTCTCTCCGGTTGAAAATAGTTTGATTAGCCGCCATTGACCGCAGGACAAAGTGTTCCTTCAGCCCCAGAGCCTAATCAGGAACTACTTCAGCCGTCGGTGCCTTTTTTGCCTTTACTGGGGCATTTGCCATACGGTATAGTCCAAGTCGTCCAGTACCGTAGCACCAAGGAGGTTCAATCCGTTGTATGTAGTGACGAAAGTGACAGTGTCAACCCGATAAAAGTCCCCGTTCAGAAAGGCCTGTTTTAAATCAAGGCTCAGCGAAAGGAGAGGTGCCACAAAGTTGAATTCCTGCGTTGCCTCAAGGCTTCCCCAGAGATAACCGTTGACAGTGACAGTGCATGAGACCGGCTTGGCAATCAAGGCTAAACACCCGAACGAGAACGATGAGAAATCCATTGCGTATTGACGCCTGCTCCCGTCTTCGACAGCGACAGTAGAATCCTCACTGGTTGCCAATAGACCGTTGATACCGCCGTAATAAAGGGCGTTTGGCCTACCTGTAAGGACAGTCCCGAGGATGTTGGTAGATGTGAGCGGATCATATGCGGCGGCTGGGAAGTAATTCAATGTCAGCTTTCTGTGTCAAAAGTCTCCCGTAGAGCCGAAGTTGGATTAATCGGACTTACATAGACCCGAATAAGTGACTTCAACACCCTCAGGAAGATCATCAGGCTGTTTCTGGCGAGGTGTGATCGCATTTGACCCTGATGCCGCAATAGCCATAAAAAGCTGGGCAAATAGCAAAAGGCTGCTCCAGTTCGCCATAATAAATAAAATACGGATATTGTGGTGTAGTAGTATCTTTAGTGCTCAGGAACAATGCAATGTTGATGGAAGTGTTCAGCGGCGGACCGGACGTCAACCTTGACAATGTAGCTGGGAGACTTTCTCCATTTATCCTCCTACCATAGCGAGGGACACAGCACTACTAAGACAGTTTGACTACATATGTATGTGAGTGATGCCTCGATACAGCCTTTGTCTCAGGAGTGGCGCAATGTATAGTAAGGATAGGCAAGTCGAGAGGTTGTGTTCGCAGTCGAGAGCGCTGACCGGTGAAGTCGAGGAATGTGGCTTTGAGATCTTGCTCCCTAGGAGACTGAACCTGTACGTAATTATTCTCGCCTTTTGTTTCTGGTTCCTATGTGTGGTTGACCAATTGCCTCCCTTTCCGTGTGCAATTACTCGAGGTCACCGACGGCATTGCCGCCCGACCAGCAGGTGGTTGGGGCCGTTCTTTGGCCTGCGTTCGATTTCAATTATTGACCAGTGCGGAAGATACATGATGAGACATAGATTATAAAGGTTTCTATAGCAGCTACATTCCCCTTCAGAGACCGCATAATTTCCGCGTTATTAAAAACAAAACAAAAAATTCTACGGAGACCGACATGAGCCCTGCCGAGCAACGGAGCCGAGCCAGGGGCCGGGCCCGGCTACTAGCGGCGAATCCGGCGGTGCTCCAGGAATCGAATCTCAGAGCTTTGTAAGTCACCACTTATGACTGAGCATCACAAATTCGCACCTCTTCTTCGAGCCGTCACTTCAAGCCACTCCAACCACAGAAGTATTCAGCCAAGCACTGTTGTCCAGGCTTGTTGAGACTCACCTCTTCGCCCATTTCGCCAGCGCGTGAGACAGCTTCAGCTCTTGACCGAATCTCCCAGTCAGCGTTGAAGAAAGGCAAGAATGACCGCCAACGACGCCTTCGACAACTTGCTCAACCTCGAGGAGGGGTTCTACTCAGAGGGCTACGAGCAGGGTGTCGCTGATGGTGACCGCGCAGGGAGGATCGAGGGCCGCTCATTCGGGATCGAGAAGGGCTTTGAGAAGTTCATCGAGGCGGGCCGGCTGCACGGCAAGTCGATCGTGTGGGCCAACAGGCTGCCCCAAGCACAGCAGCAGCCGCGGAACGTGGCCGCTCCTTTGTCTCATGCGTCCCCCGCCACTTCGGAGGACAAGCAGACATTGCCTGTCCTGGGTGGCGGGGCTGCCAGGCTGGAGAAGAACATCGTCACGCTGCACGCTCTCGTCGAGCCTGACACCCTGTCGACCGACAACTCCGACGAGGCCGTCAATGACTTTGACGACCGGGTCAAGAGGGCGCAGGGCAAGGCGAGGGTCATTGAGAGGCATGTTGGAGAGTATGCCAGCCCCAACACCGGGGTCAAGGACGACAGCCCCACTAAGGCTGCTGGTGCTAACGGCCAGGCCTCGTCGTCGGCTGGCCCGCCGTCTAAGGAAGCTGTGAGCTTTTGAGGCGTTCATGGCATCGTGTGTTTTCACTATATGTGGAAGGCTTGGTTACGAGACGCTGCGCTACGTGGGCATGACAGTACTTGGGTCACCTGGGCTCACAGGGAGGGGGGTTGCTTGCGCTGGGCCGCACAGAAGATTTCGCCGTTTCCTCGAGATCATGCCAGGCCTGGAACTCGGAGTCAAGAGAAGCTCACATATAGCGGGCCAAGGCAACACTTGGAACGATTTCTTGCGTCACTCGTCACCATCAGCCAACGCAACAGCCACCTGGACTCCATGCGTGCCAGTATACGGACACCCAACGAACTACTCGATCATGTGAAGCCGCACAATTTGGCCCGGGTCTTGTAAGTGGAAACATTGAGAATCAGGCCAACTTGACTCTGACTGACCATTGTTTAGCAATAGAGCTCTCTCGGCTACTGGATAAGACCTAGGTGCAACCATAGACTGTCTGGACATGCTGAGCGGGCAACTTGCCCCCGTCAAATGCACACGGCGTTTGATCGATCTCCGGGCCCGGAATACTAGATCGTCAGATAGAGCAGTAGATACTGAGTATGTGAGATACTTCGGAGGCAATCTGTCGCCTCGCACTTGATTCACAGGTGGTCAAACACAGACAACTCTACAGCTCGGCTGAACGTCGTCATCTATGCAAGAGTCACCTCAAGCCTTCTGAATAGAAGTCCTTCCAAAGTCAACACCCACGAATGTGACGTCCTGTCATGCGATGCCCCTTGATCTTAAGAGTCTCCATGTCTATGCCATTGAATCGTAGATTTTAATACGTTCGTACAATGCCCCGGTCCCGAATATATTTCCCATCACCAGACATTTACTGGAAGGTCCGGCAAGTGTATTTCTCCGGGTAAGCCTGCTCCTCTGTCACCTCCCACGGATGCACGTCCCACGAACCCTTCTTCAAGCTCTCCCCGCTGGGCAGCGGTGGCAGCCCGTTCACGAGCAGCTCCTTCGCCGCGTCCACACCCCTCTCCTCAAACACCTTGGCGAGGCCCTTCTCCTGGCCCTCGGCCTCGGCCGCCACGAGCGCCTTGCTGCCCTCCTCGCCGATCAGGTCGACCTTGGGGTTCGCGGCGTTGCCGACGGTCAGCAGGGCGACGGCGTCGGCCTGGGCCACGACAGACAGGCGAGGATAGTTGCGGCGGGTGTCGCGCTTCCAGTAAGGGTTGTCGGCGATGTCGCCGGCCGGGGTCGTGACTGGGTCGTCGTATGTGAGAGGGTCTTGGCCGCCGGGTGTGGGCCAGCGGAAATGGGGGTTGAGGGGCACGCCGTTGGAGCGCTCTGGGTCGATTGCGAGGGTGCGACGGATGCGCTCCCAGATGCCGACGGATTGGAGGGTTTGTTTCTGCAGAGAGCGAAAGAGGGCGTGGGTCAGATGGTGATGCAGAGGCGAGGACGGTTGAATGGCAACTGTTGGCGTGGACGGCACGATTGACTTACTGTCGAGATCTTCATGGCACCGCCTGCGGCGATCTTCGCTACAGCCTTGGAGGCCATGGTGCAGGCGTCGTATGAGAAGTCGAGTGCTGTTCGGTGGTGATCAACGATGTCGAGGCGCGAGTCGGCCTTCAGAAGAGCGTCACTACCAAAGCCAGCAGAGGCGGCTCTCAATTGAAGGAGACGGGATTGGCTGGAATGGTCGGCACGGTCCGGGGTTTAGCCGGCGCTCTCTTCCAGTATAGCATCCATGCACCAGCACGCACCTAGCCTATGTATAGATACAACCTCAAAGCTGGTCTGAGCTCCCAGCACGGGTGACAAGCTCCAGTACACCCTCGCTTGGGCAGTCCGTCCAGCCCTCTCCTGAGCTTACGGCTCTTGACGGCTCTTGCTCCCAAATCCCTCACCTGCCTCAACTGCATCATCTGCATTATCTACCCGCATACCTCAGGTAGACATACAAATTGACTGCAGAGATGCACCATTCCACTCCACCTCGTCATTTGCGACAGACCTCTGCCTACTCTCTATTGGGCTGTCTCAGATGAAACTCTGAGGTGCGGCATCGACGAGGATCAAGCCAGAGACCGAGTACCGCTCTCCTCGATTAACTCAACGGGCGGCTATCGTAGTACGTAGTATAGCGACCACGGGGCCCACAGGCTGAGAGACAGACAGACAGACAGACGCCACGAAAAGGTGGAACAGCAAGAGGAAGAAAAGCAAAGGCCGGATTGGATGGACCTCGGACCGTTGAGTCGACCCTTAGCAGAGCTCGGAGGAAAAGCTGGGGAAGATGGGCGATTCAGGGGAGCCGGAACTCTCTGAGGGCTGATAGTGTGAGAGCTTCCCCCATGTCGCGGGTCTGATTGGTCGGAGCTCGTGCAAGACGACATCCATCCTACCTCGTCCTCCTTATATTGACCTCCCATCCCGTCCCCATCCCCATCCCCCATCCCGTCCAGCACCTCTCCCTCCCCCTCTCCCACCTCCTGTTTGTTTCTGTTTCCTCCTCTCTCCATATCTGCGCCGCTATTGCATCCCAGTTCCACCCACAGCGTCCTGGTAGCACGCTCAACGCGACTTTCATCTCGTACTCGCGTCACCCAGTCGCTTGCGCGGCACTTGACTGTTTCACCAATTCTCCGCAAAATGTATGTTTTTGGCCACCGTGGGAGCTCCTAGCATGATCTCTCTTCGTATTCGATGATTGCGGCTGTCATCGAGGTCAGACCTCTCGGCTAACAGCTCTCCCCAGCCGCCCTTGAGACCCTCCACTCCAAGCGTGAAAATGCCCGTTGAACTACGCAAGCGCAAGGCTCCAGCTCCCCCACCGGAGCCACCGGCCAAGAAGCCGTCCAAGGTGGCCAAAGCCGCCTCCAAAGTCAAGGAGGCTGTCAAGGGAAAGCCTGAAGCGAAGTCCAAGGCCAATGGCGCGGCAGCAGCCAAGGCGTCGGCCCCTGCCAAGAAGCCCGAGGTTGGCGACACCATCGACCTGGCTTCCTTTGGCGGCGAGGTCACCACCAACGACGGCGAGACCACGACGTTGGCTCAGCTTGCCGAGAAATCCGGCTCGGGGGTCGTGCTCTTCACTTACCCCAAGGCGTCGACGCCCGGCTGCACAAATCAAGCCTGCCTATTCCGCGACTCTTATGAGCCGCTTACTGCGGGCGGTCTTGCTATCTATGGGCTCTCCAGAGACTCCCCCAAGAGCAACACGACCTTCAAGGACAAGCAAAAGCTCCCCTACCCTCTGTTGTGCGATCCCAGTGCGAGCCTCATCGGCGCCATTGGCCTGAAGAAGGCACCTAGCGGCACCCAGAGGGGCGTGTTCGTGGTGGACAAAAAGGGCAAGGTGCTCCTTGCTGAGCCTGGTAGCCCAGCTGGAACGGTAAATGCTGTGAAGAAGCTGGTGGAGTCCGAGTCCGCTAATGGTGGTGCTGCTGAAGAGAAGGAGGAGAAGGAGAAGGACGACGAGAAGACCAACGGTGCTGCAGCTGAAGAGGCTAAAGTTGAGGAGAAGACAGAGGAGAAGAAGGACGAGGAGTAAAGATCGGATTTGTTCAGCTCCGATTGTCGGCGTGTTGTGATATGTAAAAGTGGCATTGTTAGGTTGGACTTTTTGGGAGAAAGCGTTACTAAGTGAGATGATTGCATCGTGCTTGTGTCTTAATTTGGGGCAGAGAACACGTTTGATGGATGTTTGTCATGTGCTCTGAAGTGTACTACGAAGTGAGACTGGGTATCACAAGCCCACGACTGCGAACGATACTTTATTGTGGTACTTGTTCTCGGGTCTCTGAAGCCTGCAGGCGCCAGTATCCAGCAGCATTATTCGAAAAGTTGCTCTTTGCCAGAATCAAGCGATGAAAACCCTTTGAAACAAGAAGTTTCATTAAAAACCTCTGTCTCATCTTATTGCGAATCATTTCGGAAATCATATGCTCGAGTCCTGTGAAGCTAGGGGTGGACTTATACGAGTCGGCTCCGGCCCACCGAGCTGCAGCTCCAGCTCCCGCTGGCCTGCTCATGTCACAAGGCTGCGATCTTCCAATCCCTCCAAAGCTCCAAACCCACCACCCCGTCTCGCGCCGAACTTTTTGCGCCAGTTCTTGGTCAGAAGATTATCGACTCGATTTGACACGAGCCAGCCTTGCTACAGGCTCTCGGCATGGCAGCGCCGCCCCCGCCTCCAAAGGGCGGCCTGTCTCTTTATGCTAACCTCCTCAACCCAAAGGCCGACGCCCAAGCCACAGTGTCCGGTGCGCCAGTAGTCTATGACAGTGGGAAGAAGGACGATGCTGCGGTCAAGAAGGAGGTCAACCAGGGTATGCAAATGCTCCCTCCCCTGCGAGGCCCCGATACGAGGCTCTGCCAACTCTGTCAATCCGACCTAACCACATCCTCCTCTCAGCCTTGCGCTTCCAGCCCATACGTCGACCACAGATACCGCAAAAGAAGGCAGCCAAACCAGCGTTCCCCAAAACAATACCACCGTCATCTACAGGCTCAGACAGCGTAAAACCAAATAGCAGTAATGACACTCCCAGAGACGCGACTGCAACACCACCGCCTGCCCAAGGAGGGCCGCCTGCCCAGCGCAGCACACTCGCCGACTGGGCGGCGACCGAGGAGGACGAGTACATATATGGGACCGCGGCGACCGAGAAACGACAGCGGGGCGGGCGCAAGGCCAAGAAGAAGAAGCAACAGAAGCACGGAGACAACCAGCGCCAGCAGACGGACTGGGACGAGATCTACGACCCTGCGCGGCCGACCAATGTGGACGAATACCTGAGGAGCGACGAGCGCATACGGGAGGTGCAGGAATGGAAGGCTGTGTTGTATGCTCATCGCAGGAGGAGGGAAGGGAGCTCCGAGAGCGACGAGGACTCGGAGGGCGACGAGAGGCCTGCTATGGGTGGTAAGTTGCTGTCTAAGCACTCGGGTAGTCACAACATTGCTAACGCATCCGTTCCCAACAGGTCAATTCGCTCCTCCAGTAGACTACTCCTTCGCACCACCGCCCATGTCACCTACTCGACCCTCACCAGCCGCTGCGGCGTCCATACCGGACGACTCGACAGGTGACGATGCATACGCACGGCGTCTCGCGCTTTCAGGCGTCGGCGCGCCTCCGCCGCCACCACCTCCGGAAGAATCCCCAGCTCCACCATTACCACCACAAGACGCCACGACCATCTCCCGGGGTCCAGTACGCTACGAAGCCCCTTCTCAACCACCCGTACCAGATCAAGAAGACGACGACGATATGGAAGTAGACAACATCGACCTCCACGGCCCCGGTCTAGGGGCAGCCAGCAGCGCCACGGACCAGGCCATGCCCGACGCCGACGCCGCGGGCGACACATCACGCTCCAGCCGCCCGGGCCAGAAGGGCTTCGCCCAACGCCTCATGTCCAAGTACGGCTGGTTGGCAGGCAGTGGGCTCGGTGCCGAAAGCAGCGGCATCATCAACCCGTTACAGGTGAAGGTGGAGAAGCGGCGCAAGCGGCCGGACGCCGAGGGCGGCGGCTACGCGGACCCGGCCAACCGGGCCAAGATCATCGGCGGCAAGACGGCGGCTGGGGCGGCGCCTAGAGACTCGGGCTCGGCCGAGGGCGACAACGCGGGGGGTGGCAGCAAGTTCGGCATCATGTCCGAGGTGATTGTCCTGCAGAAAATGCTCGAGGGCATGCCGAACCTCCAGGAGGAGATGGAGAGCGGGCTAGGCCAGGAGATCGGCGAGGAGTGCGGCGACAAGTACGGCCGCGTCGAGAGGCTGCACATCGACGTCGCAGGTCGGCAGGTGTTTATCAAGTTCACCGACCAGGTGTCTGCGCTGAGGGCGGTGAACGCGCTTGAGGGCCGCGTCTTCAACGGGAATGCCATTGCGGCCCGGTTCTGGGATACCGAGAGATTTGAGAAGGGCGATTATGCATAGATAGGTGTGTACATGCAGAGATGCAAAAGACGGAAATGTCAGCAGTCACCTGAGGGCACGAAAACACAGCGAGGGTCATAGTCTACTCAAACATCACTCGAAAATGAGAAGATCGTTCAGTGTGGAGGAGATCATTGAGCTGGATTGATGGGACTCTTCCTAGAAATGATCAACATCTATCATGGCCAGAACAAGCCGTTGGTAGGCTATCCTCCGGACGTTCCATCCTTCCGCTGTATGAGTAACGCTTGTCAACCCCCTCCAGGATTTTTTGTTTCGTGTACTCCGCCAACTATCGATCCACCCGAGGTATTACACACCACATGCTGCAGTTTCCTTCGTATCCAGCTCAGCCAGATGGGTCCCTCTGCGTGACCAGAAGTAGACCAAGGAGGACCCATCCGCATCTTTGACACATTACAAGAGAACCATGATGCGTTTCAAACGGGTCGGGGGGTAAAGGAGAAATTATTAGTCTAGTGTGGTTTTTGTTCCCTGTGAACATAACAAGCTTGACTCCGTATTCCGCGCGCGAGTGTGGATGACTGCATGCTGAGACTAAAAAGCAACGAGACTGCGGACAAAGGACAGATCCATCATCCAGGGAATTGTTTTTAAAAGAAAGAACGCCTCCGGTTTGTTTACCCTAACCCTGTAGAAATACCACACATCATGACCGCCTGCAAGACTCAACTATCAACCGAAAGACAACTTTACAGCAGCTGGGCCAGGAGACCGACAAAGCTGAGGCCGATAACGGCAGAGTTGACGTGGACGTTGACAGCGGCGCTGCTAGAGTTGCCGCTGCTTGTGGAGCTGTCGCCGGCGGTGCTGCCAGTGTTGGCCTTCTCGTTGTTGGACGTGCAGGTAAACTTGCCCTGGATGACACCGTTACCACCCTGGGAGCCGGGAGCGAGCTTCTTCAGCTCAGTGCAAGCATCGGAGATGTCGTTGGTGGAGGACAGCTCGAAGGTACCCTTGACGTCCTCAAGCTGGGGGAACTCAACGCTAAAGATGGGCCGTTAGTGACTATGACCTCAATTTGGTACCCGGGGGAAAGGGGGGGGGGGGTCGAGGCTTACCTGCTGAAGTTTCCACCAAGCTTGATAGCGCCTCCAAGCTCAGCCAGCTCGGGGAAGCCAGTAACCTCCTCCAGAGCAGTGTTGTTGACGATAGTCAGGGCACCACCAAGGCTCTTGAGGGCAGAGAAGGTGATGTTGGTGAGCTGGGGGTTGTTGATGAAGGAGACATCACCGCCGCCGGTGGAGGTCATGTTAGGGGCGGCGAAGCTCGAGAAGTAGTTGGAGTCGAACCTGGCGGAGCCGTTGACGACCTCGAGCGAGGGGGACGAGAACTCGGTAACGTTGGCGATGGTCATGTTGGCAATCCAGATCAGGTTGGGCATGGAGACGCTCAGCTTAGCACCGTTGGCCTGGATGTTCAGGTTCTCACTCAGGTTCTTAAGCGACGTGTCGAACTTGGTCAGGCGGCGGTTGTTGTTGATGTCCATGGTGCCAACAGACTCCAGGTCGATACCATCCAGACTCTGCAGAAAGGTGTCGGAGATGGTGACGGTCTTCGCGGTGTTGACACCGGTGGTGAAGGTCAGGGAGTTGAGGGCGGGCAGAGACTGCCACGTGATGGTGCCAACGCTGGTCAAAGAAGGCAGGCCGAGGGTGGACAACAGAGTCACGTTGGCAAGTCTGAAAGTTCCAGAGATGGAGTTGAGGGAGGTGGACGAAAGAGAGATGATAGCGCCATTGTTCTCCAGCGTCAGGTCACCGTCAATCTGGCGAGGGCCTGAAAGGTCGATTGTGGCGTCCGAGGTCGCGGGGATCAGGACGTCACCCTTCAGCGTCGTGCAGTCGGCGAGAGCAGTGGCCTCAGCGGCGGAGCCGATTGTGAAGGTGGACTGTGTGCAGGCGGATGATTGCGCTAGAAGACTGTTTAATGATATTGCCGAGATGCAGTAGAGGAGGCGGACTTACCAGTGGCAACAGTGGCCGCCGCGAGGGCAGAGATGGCCAGCTTGGAGAACATTTTGCTGGTACTGCACAGACAATTGATTAGCAACCTTCTCAAGGTCTGAACGTCGTCGCGATGTTGAGGAGGCGGGATAGTGGATCCGTTTTAGTGGTGGTTTGGCTGGTCCAGTTGAGTTGAAAGATTATTGTTGATGTTTACTTTGTGTTGTCGAGCCGATTGGATTCGAAGAAGTCGTCCTGAACGCTAGAACCCAAGAGTGATCCAAGTAGACGAGATCGAATGTAGTAATGCTCGTTCGGTGATGTTTTGGTCGAGAGAAGCTTTCAAGCAAACCGATCCAATGTGATGGTTGCTGAGTGACAGGTTTCTTCTGATATCAATATCTCGAGAAACTGGCGGATCGACACAGCTAGCGGCTGTCCCAATTGCCCTCGACGCTTCCTTCTCCGCGTTGTGATTTGCCACCGGACGGTTTGAGTCGAGGTAGGAGCGAGTCTTCGGAGTTTACGTCGTTCATTCGCCGGTCGAGGTCGGGATTGAGAAGTGGAAGTGGTTGTTGTTGTGTTTGTTGACAGTCCAGATGGCCGTTGCCAATCAAAACATTGGGCTGGAAGCGGGCGGGCAAGAGAGGCCAGGCAGGTGCAATGGAGGATAGAACGGGGGGCAATGAGACTTGTCTCTGGGACCGAGGAGCCAAGAACTTACCTAAAGATGGGATATCTGGGAGGATTCCAGTGATTGTTTGAGCTGCGGAATTCCAGAGAAATTGTCGGGGATTTTTTTGACGAGGGCGATCAGGACCAGATCCAATTACACACACGAGTGACTGAAGTTGGAGATGCTTCTCTCTTCGCCAAGGAAATCTGGACAGTAGCGAGTGTCGTGAAGGAAAACTGAAAACGGGAAGCTGGGAGAAGAGGTTTGAGGAGGGAAGGGGAAAAGGTTGATTAAAGTCTAGTAGTCAAGGTTGGCTTCAGGAAAAAGAGAAGGAAGGGGGACCGGCGTGGGCGGGTTTGGTTGGGATGGGGATGGATGGATGATCACTGTGTAGGGGCCGATCAAGAAACAGCGAAGGGGGGATCCAGAGCACCCACTTGCACCCTCAATCTGGCGACGCTAATAAGAAGCCAGGGCGGGTGGTACTCGATTCTCGTACCCTCACCCCCATTCAATCTCTCTCACATTTGCTCATTCGCCTGGGACAGCCCAGGCACTTTGGCTGCAGCAGGCCTCCCCGAGCTGCGGGGTGTGTCTCGAAAATCGAGGTACCACAGTGCTGTGGTAGGTCTGTGGAGCTCCTACAGGGGGGCTGCTGGGGCAGTCAACCCCTGCCGAGCGGAAAACACTTCCCACTTTCCCACCTCCAACCGGGGACTTGACACAGACCCTCAATCCATACAGACAGACCACTTGGCCGGAGCTCCCTCCTCACCAGCTCACTCACCTGGATTCAACCTGGATTCATGGCATACCGAGAATGCTCGCCTCTTCGCTACTCTGCCCTGCCCTGCTCTGGTCTTTGCAGCTGGTCTACTTCTCGGGGTGCCATATATATACTTGCTGTGTGGAAAACCGCTTCATCGTCGTCATCAAGGTCGTCTTGTCTCCACTACCTGAGATGTCGGCTCCCGTGGCTCCATGTGGCTGGGCGTGAAGACGTCGTCGTCCCATCGCCTGCCGCCCAACCACATGAATATTCGGGCCACGACCGCGTCATGGCTCCTCTTTTCTGCGAACCCTCCTGTGGTTGAGGCGAAGATCTCGCGGTGGACGTCCGCACCTGACAGCACTGGTACAGGCAGACCACAGGCGGCCGTTTTCCCAGACTGCTGGATGGATTGCTGTTGACCATGAAGGGGGTTGTGGCAGGAATTGATTACGAGGCCCATGCCACCGCTGGCTTGTTGTACCTAGAGCTTTCCAGGATACGACCAGACTGGATCCGTAATCACACTGGCGAGATTGCCCCCATCGACTATTGGCCGTTTGTGCTATGCCCCTTGGACCATTGGCACACACCGTCAGCACCTTGTTCAATTGGGATTGATTGGGATTCCCATAAGCTACACCCTCAATAGCCCATGATTGACATCGAGCTTTCATCTCAAAAAGCTCGAAACCTCCAAGAGAGGCTCTGACCGGGCTCGGTCACCAACATGCGACGCTAGACGTGCTAGCCTCCCAGTTGCCATCGCGCCAACTTTGTGCCGCAGAAACGCTCGCATAAAGCACATCCACTTTAGCTGCCAAGTTTAAGTTCCTAGTTCATCACACGGTTCATACCTCACGGAGTGTTGGAGTTTGGCCAGGCCAGCCAGGCTGGGCCTGTTTAAATCCATTGCCTAGGCTGATCTGCCCGAGATCTTGGCCCATACCTTTTTAGAACCTCCCATCTGCGGTCCATCATGCATACACCGACCCATCTGGACAATGTCCGGTACGATGTTACCGAAGGCGAGGAACTGTCGGCCGAGGTGAAGCGACACGTTCCCTGGTCTGTCTCAGGGTGAGCACTGATGACGCCAGGGAAGGGCTTTCCTGGTCGTCCACGGGGACAGAAGAAGCAAGGCCGAGCCTGAGGTCGTGAAGCACGTTGGCAGGCTTCAATCGTCTGGAAGACTGCCGCGATCACGATTACGCTTACGACAGTTCTTGCGTGTTGCTGTGCCAATCATTATCCGAGCTGCTTCTATCGTGCGTGACTTCCTCACTGGCAGTGGCAGACACGATGCAATGCATTACGAATCTGTACGGAGAGAGAGAGAGAAAAGCTAAGCTATGCCAATCAGGCCTGGCCCGAACAGCGCCAACACGAGAGCTCCGCGTCCACATCTCGCAGCGGCTAACGATTTAGCTTCCATTGCCACACAAGTTGGTGTCGTGTGCAACGCCGACACCATACACCCAGTCTGCACCAAAACAACGCGCCGCGGCGACGGGAAACTGCCGTCACAACCGTCCATTTTCATACAGTGTACACAAGCAAGTGCACGCAAGGCCCGCATGCTCGGCCCCACCGCAGTCTGGTGTTAACCACCCGGCCTCCTTTTTCCTTGGACTCCTGGGGAAACCATTTTACTATTTGATTGCGAGCATCCATTCTGATGGCAAACCATCTCTCTAGTCCCTGCACTGTTCCGATGGCAGGGCAATCTTCAGAGTGACATTCACTGGACGATATCAAATCAACAGCTGACGACTTTGGCATTCCAGTGGTGGCTATCACGAGCCTAATGAACAAAAAAGTGGCCCTCTCATTTTGCGTATCACGGCCACCCTGTTCCCGGCATGATATGCTCACACCACCACCTTTCCTCAATGTCGAAGATCTTGATCTGGAAGGCCGAGAGCTGGTCATCTCATTGGCCAATTCTTCGCAGAGTGCTCAATTCTCTCTGCCTCGTCGCTGGGCCTATCCCTGCTCTTCCCAGGAGGCCGTCAGGGAACTCCGTAGGGGATTCCACCAAATTGTCGCATCTTGGCTTTCCTTTGACTCTTCGCTTAGCATCATAAATCCAGGCCCCAGTGATATAAATGGGTTCAAACCCCACAGACCGCCGGCAGAACATGGCTGTTTGAGCCCGCGAAGGCCGTAGACTTGCAACGCGCCGACTCGTCTTGCAGGTTGTGCCGATGACATGCTCAGAGATATTCTCTAATCAGATCTACTCTGCTCGTGCTGGCTTCCGGTTCGTGCGGCTGGCTCTTGTGTCTATTCCCATCCATTTTGTCCGATGATTCCACGTCTTTTAATCGTGACGCAGCACGCCGCTACTTGCTGGTGATCAGACCTCACACAGTGTTCTCCAGACTTGCCGAGTCAGCGCTCTAGGGTGTCCAGTTTGCGACACCTCTCCAAACTGACTGCTGGTCTTGGCAACCTCAGGCCACCGAGCCTTTTCATCCGAAGTTCTTGAAGCTCAGCCTCGCGAAGCAGCTGACAGTGTTTGAAGTCTTTGTGATTCGGACGGCCAGCTTGATCGACGATCCAGTTGCAAACTCTCTTTCTATCTTCACCGGCATCTGAGGCAACGGAAGGGGTTCTTGTAAGTGGACGGCTATGCATGACTGTCCCCTGACCGACAGCTTTTATCTACCCACGCAGATCCCAAGCTGCGGACCGTGGGACAAACATCTGCACTGAGCTTGTGCGAGTAGGCGAGCGCCGTGGCTGGCGGGCCACAGCCAACTAATAAATGCCGCTGGATGTGGGTGTGCAATGCTTGGACTGAGCAACAGATTTACGACTTTATCTTTCATGTGATCGCCACCTCGCCTTTGAAAGAAGCTGCCCGATGTCGTGGGGAAGCACGTACACACAACTGTGCACCCAGCGGCACTCCACGACGTGTCCCGAGCCACAGGTAAGTCCGCCCTTGACGTGCATGACCGTGCTGCGTATCGGTGAAACTACTCGCAGCGTCATTCGTGTACCACAGCGATGTCTGGGCAAGTCGCTGTGCAACTACGGAGCAGTTGGCTGCGTCAGGGACACGTTGTAAACAGTGTCTCGTCGCGTTGGACCGACAACGACTTTAGCTCAAAGTATGAGTATCGGACACGGGCAGTCGTGTGCTGTCCAACCTGCGGAATGCTGGTCTACATTAATTTGCCCCCTCAACACCCAACACAGGACTCGCCAAGCGAGGTTTCACGGCCATATCCATATGCGCGGCGCCAGAGGGTAGGACAGTCACCGATTTATATTCGGAGTTGGCCGTTTTGCGGCTGTCTCGGACAGAAATCGGGGAGCGAGGGGTCTGCGGTGCTTGCCGTCCACGACCCGGGAAGGTTCCTATATAGACGTACATATAGCAGTGGCATGTGTATCTGAAGCGATATCTGTCTGAGAACCACGCCAGCCGCTACCACGTGTGAATTTTCCAATACCATGCTCAAAAGTTGCCTTTTTGGGTTCTGTAGGGCAGAGAGAGATGCAGCATGGTTTGATGATCCTGACGGAACTCGGCATGAGACAGGGGGCGCTATGTTGACTTCCCGCAGATTATCGCGACGCGACAAGTTCAAGGCATGCATTATGGCAATTGCGGTCTATGGAAGCTTTCTTCTAGCGAAGAAAGAATTGGCAGGACTTCGGCGGGTCTCTGGCATTTGGCAAAGACAGTATGGCCATTACAATACGGTTTGGAGGTAATTTTGCACACTGTGGTCTGCGACCCGGGTAGGCGGCGTGCCGGACCAAATTCTCTCACGCATGAACCATACAATCGCAGAAAGTGTCGAAAGCACTATTTTCGCCTCTCGCTCAGAGATCGCGCCATCCGTCACTCACGCAGTGCGCCGGCTCATTCTAGGGTACTAATATCCGTCTCTTCAACTCTCCACATGTACCACATAAACAGGCTCCTATATGGACTGAACGGCGCCGCCATGTCTACCATTTCCTTTTCAGACATGTATTTCCACTTGTTACCGCCGCCTTTGGCTTTGAGTTTCGATACATCTCGGCCGGCGAACGCAGCCATCCCGCGCTGAACCCCGAGGTCTCCCGTGCTAAAGACATCCATTCGCTTGAGCCCGAAGCACGCAAACATTTCGACGCTCCAGCGGCCTAGACCCCGGACCGCAATGAGCCGTTCCAGCACGTCCTCGTATGGCGCGTCGGCGAGCCACTGTGCGGTGAGCTCGCCCGCGGCGAACTTGGCCGCCAAGCCCTGGATATACTCGGCCTTGCGCTGCGAGAGCCCCGCCGATCGGAGCGTCTCGATGCTGACGGCCGCGACCTGCGAGGGCGTGGGGAACTTGTTGGTAGCGGTGGTCGTCGTGGCGTCCGCGGCGGCTGATTCGTCAAAGAGGCCGATGAAGCGACCCTTGATGGCTTTTGCTGCTGCCCCCGATACCTGCTGGGAGATTATGCCCGACGCGAGGGACTCGAAGGGGTCTATTTTCTCGGCGAGACCGATGGGAGAGAAGATTCGGCAATGGTGAGCTGTGACCAGGGGTTCGATGCGTGGTTCAACTGTATCACGGTGTCAGTCATTGCTGCAAGGACGGAGCTGTATCGTATCGGTCTTTTACGAGCCAGCTTGATGCTCCGGCCCCTACCCCCGGCGAGTGCAGCTTCGCGTCGGACATGGAACCTGTATGGGAGTCCTGGACAAGGCGCCGGACAAAGAACATGCAGGAAAGGTGAGACTAGGAGTTCAAGAAAGGCTGACCCTTAATGAGATGCGAGCATGCCTCCTCGAGGATGTTCGCCGTGGTCGTTGACTTGTGTGAGATGACCCTGGATGTCTCTGGTGAGAGCAGGGGTGCATTGGTCAAGTTTGGGTCTGCGAGTTGTGCTACAGCCCGAGGTTTTGGCTTTGGCGTCACGGGAGATGATGCAGCCTGCGACGAAGCATGAGTAGCAGCAACTGGCTCTGCTATGAGACGGACTGCGCTTGGGGTAGCCGTTGGTGTGGATGGCAGAGAAGGGGCCGCCTGTTTCTTTGCTCGTCTCTTGGGTGTAGCGGGTGCCTCAGCTTGTACATCATCCGCGGTCGAGACAGAATGCGGTGCCTTTCTCTTTCGGGGCTTGGTGGTTGTGGCAGGAGGAGGCGGCATTACTGCGGCCGGTACGTCGTTACCCTCGGCCTGGGCACTGAGGCGGGCGGATCGTCGACTCGCCATACTGAGGGTTGAGGTGAGTCTCGCAACAGCGGTAGCGCGTGCAGGGTGTGAAGGCCTGGGTCTAGTGGCTCGAAATACTGTAGAATACTGTAAAAGCTTCCGGGGTGGCGAGTGTGTGAATAAGGCGCGGGAGGGTCCAGCTACGGTCATTGCAGTTCAGGAATGCGACGTCATTGTTGGGTACATCAGAATGGCACCCAGGACAACATCACAATACGCCTCGAGATGAGAATGCGAGAAGGGGAAGAGACCTGGGAACTGGGCCGGATGGCAAGGTAAGCAGAATCGGGACCTGTTGCCGTGTCTGAGTTGAAACGCGCCCTGCGCTTGTCAGACCGTGGCGCCCATGATGAGATGGAGGGGGCTGGCGTCGCCCGTCAACCGCCAAGTCACGTGTGGGTATAGGCAGTACGCGCCAAGTCAGGCCATGTAGGCTGGGCTGGGCCGAGCATTCTGAGTGAAGAGGTCCCTGGAATCCCGAAACTCGGATAGCCAGCAATGCTGAAAAGGGCAGCTGCACAACACGAGGTGTCTGAAGCGTTGAGATGACAGGTGGCGGTAAGACGTGATCTTCCGAACGGGTGTGGTCAGCCACACGCGTTTTTCGGGGCTCATCCTGGGAAATATTCAAGCAGAGCAGCAGGTAGGCCTAGCATTAGCTGATGATATTCTTGCCCCCATCATTGGATGAACGTGCCTCTTGGGTTGGCAGAGGGCAGGTCCCAGAGTGAGCGTGTGCGGAGAAGGATCTCCTTGATGAACACCGTAGGGCTGGCGATGAGGGACGGACTGGAACTGGCCCACCAAACACACTTTCAGGAGGCAAGGAAAAGAGGAGCTGATCATCTGCAGTCCTGCGCGGGAAAGCATGATCGTCGGCGCGGCTGGAGGCAAGTTGCTGCCGCCGCTGCATGAACGTGAAACGGAGCTCGATATAAAAATAAGTGACTTCTGCCATCATTACAATCGTGACTGGTCCTGTACTACTGCTAGAGCTGACTGTGTAGCGCCGGCCATGCCATGGAAGTGGAGAGCATGATGATGTACGCAGATGGTGCGTGGCAGAGGCTGTGATGGATGGAGATGACCAGTCCAGTCCACACGAGCTCAAGTCGACCCTAATTAACTCAACTCAACGTTTGGGTGGCAGACTGCTGTAGACTGGATTCTGCAGAGTGGATTACATAGCAGCGTAGGGTACCGGTAGACCTTTCTGAGCTGCTGCATCTGGCCCTGCTGTGGATGCAGCTGGGGCCATCTGGAGTTGAAATCTGGTAGGCTACATCGCACAAAAAGTCCACCTCCGCTTTTGCCATCCTCCCGCTCCATCATTTCACATGCATGACCCGTTGACGGGGCCGGTAATAAAGAGGACGTAGGAATAGGGAGGTGTGAGGGTCAACCGACCCAATCCGCCGGGGTCTGCTTCTCCTGATTGCCGATTACTGATTGCGGATTGCGTGGTCAGAAAGAGGAGACGTGATGGCATCGGCAGGCTTCCAAGATATGACAGACAGTGTTCCCCCTTGATCTGTCCGGCTTGCTGGGCAGACAGA
The DNA here is from genome assembly GCA_039880735.1 of Diaporthe australafricana. Classification (NCBI taxonomy): domain Eukaryota; kingdom Fungi; phylum Ascomycota; class Sordariomycetes; order Diaporthales; family Diaporthaceae; genus Diaporthe; species Diaporthe australafricana. Next base: position 5,358,866 of record JBCEDM010000001.1, on the reverse strand, counting down.
TAGATCGTCCATACAGTCGACAAAGGATAAAAAATTGAATGCGACTGTTGCTCTCCCTCGCGCACGCGCACACACACACACACACACACTCCCTCTCTACAATTGTTGGAAAATGGTGTTGGCCCAGGGGATAGATTATTGGCAGGGTTCAACAGGATTAGGATTGCAGGCCCTGGTCTGCCTTGAAGGGGGGCAAGTGGGAGCTAGAACCTCAACCGCCCAGCCGCCCCAAGAATTTGCTGGAAAAGCCGTTCCCCTTCCCAGGTTGACATTTGCTCGCTCTCATCCGGGCAGCTCCTAGCTCGTATTAAGCCGTTCCGCGTCATCATGATAGGCTGCAGAGGCCAGAGTCTTCTAAATCGTTTGCCCTGGTACCTAGGTACTCCTTGAGAGCGTCCCTTGTCGCGCCGGTTTGGCCTTTCAAGGGTGGGCGTGCTTGCGCATTTTGCAGTCCTCGACACCTGGAGTCTAGCCAGCCCAGCCGAGAGCAGATCCAAGTCCAGGTCCGGGTCCAGGTCCAGGTCCAGGTCCAGGTCCAGGCAGCCCAGGTATTCTAGGCGCTTGACCTTTTCTAGGGGGCTTCAATCTGCTGTGTACGCAGCCGAACTGAAAGACACTACCACTCTACACTGCTACTCAGTCCAACTCTTCGCCTTATCGCTCCTCAACCATCACCAGTTGGACGGACACAGCAGGTTGGTGATAGCTACCACCTCTTTTCTTATTCCCATTTTATTGTGCGACTCGTTTGTGCGTGTGCCTGCATCTGCGTTCGTCACTGCGCCTGTGCCCACGACCCAGCCCGGTTCGTCCTTTGCCGAGACGACGACGACGACGCCTATACCGTACGGTGCATCTTGCTCGGGCCTGTTGTTCTCATCTAGCTGTACCCATCTGCAACGCAACACACGGACGTCCAATTCACGCTCACTTTAATCCGCCTTTCCCCGTCTCCCGAAGCTGTTCTCAACAGCACGGCACGACACGACACGACACGACACGACGTTACTGCCACGTTCGGTGTCATTCTGTGCTGCCGCTCGCGAAACCGCCCGGCGTGTCACCTGTACGCGGCATCGCGCGCACAACTGGCCTGCTATAATACCTCGGGCGACAACAACTTGCCACGGAGCGACGACGGCCGAACCTGCCCAGCGCAGCCCACCTTCTGGCTTCAACTGACCTGCCGCAGTCGCAAATACAAGGGTGGTGCTGAGGGCCACCCCAGGTCGTCGTTACAATGCTTCTTCCCAAAGGCGGCTTCAACTGGAAGGCTGCTAGAGCCCAGCTGCCTCCTTCAAGAGCCGTATGGAGCTTCGTGACCAGGACCAGATTCCTGCTCGGTGTTGCTCTCACAGGCATAGTTTTGCTGCTATGGCGTGGCATCAGCACGGCAGGATCGGAGATGCAAAGGTGCGTCGGAGCGACCACAACCACTGCAGCCACCCACTCTAGCAATGCGCTGACCTCGTCCCGTGTCTTTGAATATACAGTTTCTACTGCTGGGGCCCTGCGAAACCGCCCATGGAGATGTCCATTAACGAGCAAGTATCATGGAGCAAGCATCTCCAAACACCCGTACTCTTCAACCATCACGCGCCAATAGAGGTCAACTCTTCCACCATCGAGCACGTCGACCTCAATCCGGTCAGATCAACAAAACAGGCTCTCCAGAACAACGAGAGGATACTTATCCTGACACCCCTCAAGGACGCCGCCCCCTACCTGTCCAAGTACTTCGAGCTGCTCGCAGAGCTTACGTACCCCCACCATCTCATGGACATCGCGTTCTTGGTTGGAGACTCAACCGACGATACCATGGCTGTCTTGGCCATGGAGCTCGACAGGATACAGAAGCGCCCCGACACCATTCCTTTCAGGAGCGCCACAGTCGTTGAGAAGGATTTCGGCTTCAAGCTGAGCCAGGATGTCCAAGACCGCCATGGCTTCGAGGCTCAGGGTCCGCGCCGGAAGGCCATGGGCAAGGCTCGTAACTACTTGCTCTCCACTGCCCTGAAGCCCGACCATTCATGGGTCTACTGGCGCGACGTCGACATCGTCGACAGCCCCAAGAAGATCATCGAGGACTTTGTTGCCCACGATCGAGACATTATTGTTCCTAGTACGTTCGAATCGAACAAGGCGGGAGCATCACAGCCAAGACTGACCAATCGCAGACATCTGGTTTCACCGGTATGAAAATGGGCGCGATATCGAGGGACGATGTAAGCGCAATGTTACTCACACGACCCCTTTTACTCCTGTGCTGACTTCACCGCAGTCGACTATAACTCCTGGGTCGAGTCGCCTAAGGGACGTAAGCTTTCTGCGAAGCTGGACAAGGACGTGGTACTCGCCGAAGGTATGCGCAACCCCCCCCCCCCCAATTCCCGTCGTCCTACGCGCTGACGCTCGCAACCTATAGGGTACAAGCAATACGACACTGGACGCACCTATATGGCGCGGATGGGCGACTGGCGGGAGAACAAGGACGCTGAGATTGAGCTTGACGGCATTGGTGGTGTCAACATTCTTGTCAAAGCTGATGTCCACAGATCAGGTTGGTACCGGCGACTCTTGTACTGCTGGAAGACAAAAAATTGACCATACTTGAACACAGGCATCAACTTCCCATGCTACGCCTTTGAGAACCAAGCAGAGACAGAAGGTTTCGCAAAGATGGCCAAGCGCGCAGGTTATGGGGTCTGGGGTCTACCTAACTATGTGGTATGGCATATCGACACAGACGAGAAGGCCGGAAATGCATAGTGCCGGGAACGAATAGACCGCACCTTCTATTCCAGATTGGCTTTCTCCGGTTGCGAGCACCGGCGACAATCAAGCCACCATTTTCCCTCGAGGCTTTGACCCAAATATTTCCGGCGGCAGGAGACGCGGGCAATGTACGAAGAGCATGATACAGACGCACGCACGCACGCACGCCACCGACCTTAATGGAGTCAGGGTGACAGTGACACCGACACGGAGTTCTGGAGGTTTTTTTTGGGGGGGAAATTACCATTCTGTTTTATTATCACGAAGAAATCATACATCCGCCATACATCGGATATTCTGGTATACCTTCTACCAGCGCCAGGGCCCACGGCATCGAGCTTGGCACAACACACTCGGCGTTGGCTGTTCTTCGCCCCTCGGTATTCGCTTTGGATTAGCTCCCAAACCTCGGCCAAATCCTCTGGCATAATAGCTAGAGGCAAACTGCCGTGCTTTTCCCCGCTCTCGCCATTCGAGCAGCAAGAACGAGATATCCAGGCTTGATGATCAGACCTCGATTTGCACCCTTGCTTACATGTTTGAGAGCTCACGTTTCATAGACCTGGTTTCTTGCGGATCTCTTTGAGAGGCGGAATGATCGTCAGTGGACAGAGAGGGAGTTTCTTTCAGGGTCTAACATCACGTCACGCGTGGATGATGAGTCCAATGTTTTTGTTGTGCATAAACAGAACGCGGGCCGGGTTGGCCTGCATACTGAGCAGGCTCCTGAACATGTGGGAGGGCGTCTTCAGGAGCTGGTACGGTGTAGACTGGCTCCACTGTGAGACAGAATTAATATATATCTATAACTACACCATAATATTGCGATGATGTGTTAATTTGATGTGAGCTTGAGGGCCACGAGGGCTAATGGTTTGCCAGGATAGTGTGAGTCGAGTGTAATCCATCGATGCTAGTCTTGAACAAAGGCAGCCAAGTCTATTCATCAACAAGTCCTTTGACTGTCTGACTTCTGGCCAGCACAGCCCAGCCGAGCCGTGGTGAATAAAGGGTTTCTTAGACCTCAACATACAATGCTGGTTGTCCTACCGCACGAACAATGCTTCGTGCTACAGAACAACAAACGATGGTTGATGACCATATAATGAGGCATCCCACCTGCCCATTGAATGCATTGATGACTCTGACGGTAGTATATCGAATTCTTAAACACACAGCAGCAAATCCTCCACTACAATTACAATGTCACGATCAAAGGCGCCAAAAGCCCGCCCCGCCTGCGCGGTGTGCAAAAAGTAAGCAGCCTCCAGATACAATTTCAACCCTTCTGGGACAGAACATCTGCTGTATCCGTGGCTTGTCTCACAACCTACCTGCAGGTTCTTTATTAGGCTACAGGTTTCAAGACAGGCTATAGGCACATAATGTTCTGATCCACCCCACTTTTGTATACCACTTCTACCTCAGTGCTTTGATAGCTAACTCCCAATCCTGCAGGACCAACCATAAAACAAGTGAGTGCAAGTTCAATTCATCCCAAAAGACGCAGGGGAACGGTAAATCACAGCAGCCGAATGCGAAGAACACAGTATGTACCCATTGTCAGAAGCCTGGACATACAGCCGAAGGTTGTTTTGTGCGCGACCCATCCCTCAAGAGCAAGCCGAAGGCGGGAAAGACTGTATGTACCCATTGTCAAAAGCCTGGACATACAGCCGAAGGCTGTTTTGTGCGTGACCCATCCCTGAAGAGCCAGCCTAAAGGAGCCAAGCAACAGGCAGGCGGGATGTGTTCGTACTGCAGCATGCCTCACAAGGTCGAAGCGTGCTGGCTGCTCAACCCAGCCATTAAGCCACCCGAGCCGCAACAGCCCACCGGGACGCCCAACCAGCCGCAGGCAGTCCAGGCTGGCCTCCGGGACCCGCCGCCGCGCCTGACGCCTAGGATTCGGCAGGCCGAGACGCTCGCGAAGGGGGCCATGCCACAGGGCATACGGAAGCATTCTAAGGTGCGTAGAATTCAAGGTTGGTTTCCCGAGAGGCAAGTGTATCTCACGCTGCCATTATATGGTGTCGCTGTGAGCCAGCCGGCTACTTTCTCCCACGCCGCGACTACAAATTATGAGGCATATGATATTGAAGGAGACTTGGTAATGTGTAATTGTGGCCACCTCGACGGTGTTCAGTGTCATCTGGAACATTGGATAGAGAAGGCTGTGGGCAGAGAAAAGGGGATCCGGTTCACTGAGCAGGGGGGAGACGCCTTTATGCAAATAATGAGGGAGGGCCTGGTCGATTATAATGATGTAGGTGTGATTGCTTAGAAAATTATTCTTTTTTTGTTCGGCATATTGCTCATGCTGCAGAGAGGAGCTGTGACTGTCATTTCATGAGGCGTGTCTTTACCAGGTAAGAGGAAGAAGTGAGAGTCATTTCGCATCTCCAGTGCAATGTGAGGTATTCACCTGTGCATTGGTTCAGTGGCTCCGCGGTTGAGACATGTGATCTTGATTTTGTGTAGGCTCTCAACAGACCAGACCAATGCTCTGAATTCTGGGCCCACGATGGAGTTTATCAGAAATCACTTCACACCTTCCAAGACAAGAAATGAAGTGTCTAAGAACCGTTTCCGTCTATTGCGTCATGATATTTCGGCGTGTCCTTGTAGGTGCCGTATGGTACAGAGTCCTACTGACCCATCTCCCCGTCCGTCGGCCTCGTTGTTCCAGTACTGTTCTAAGTCCAGGGCCTGGTCATCTTGTCCAGCATCACTCCAGTCACCAAATCAAGCCGTCTAGTGGCTCTTGTGGACGGCCAGGGTGTCGAGGGCGTCCTTCTCCTTCATCTCGGCCTCGATAAGCTTGATGACAGGCACCAGGTAGGGGGTATCTTCCTCAGGCTTTGTCCACTCCTGCTTGGGCAGAAGCTTGTGGGAGATGCTGCACTGGACGGCGCGGCGGATGCGGAAGATGCGGTCGTATCGCTCCTTGTCGGCGAGACGCCTGAGGGCAGCTTGGACCTCGGGGCTCTCTTCGGGGATGAGGTCGTCGGCACTAGACAGAAGAGGAACAGGTGAGTAGGTGAGACAAAACAAGATAAGACAGAGGCGCATCAATTGGGTGCACGAGGGAAGAGAGCAATATACCGGAGACCGAGCTGTCGGTAGCCAGAGGCATTGGCGTACCAGTTGGCCAGAGGCTTGAGGGCACTGTGCAGCCAGGGCCTCTTGGCGACAAAGGGAGCCAGAGTTGGGTAGGACATTGTGGCTGCTGGGTGACCGGGAATCGGTGGTGGTGGTGAGGTGTTGTGGATGAGAAGTTGGTGAGGGCTTCAAATTGGCGCGGGTCAATCAGGCGTCGTTGATTGACGAGCCTGCAACAGAGAACAGAGAGCCGAGCATAGCAGAGGAGCGCACGGACCATGTGGCCACCGGACCTTGGGAGGTAGAGATGGGAGGAACCGGAGAGCTGGGATTGTATGGGTACTTCGGTACGCCTGTCCGATGGACGGTCACGTGGTGCGGCCTTGGCTCTGATAGGTACGTACTGCGAAGTACACTCAGAATAACAGGGAGCAGAAGACAAGCTATGAGGTAATGCAGCTTATCTCGGCTTGCAGGGTGGCCCGATAGAGATCTTGGAGATTAGCGGCTTCTCTAGGCCTGGTTTTTGGAGACCGCGCAGCCGCGGCAGAGCACCAGCAGAGCACCAGCACAGGCGCTGTTAGTTAGTCCAGTGTCTACCGCAGTGCAGTGGAGTCGAGTCAAGCTGAAGGAAGAAGCTTGTCGACACAAAGAGCAGAGGGAATCACCACACAGCAGACCAATCAATTTCACGCGCAAGCCACCTCCTGCTCGTGCTCTCAATAATCGTGGTTCACAAGCAATCAAGCAAGCAATCCAAGGTACCTCCGGGGTGCAGACAGACTCTGACCGCTTTACCTGCCTGACCTCACCTTGTTCTCGCTGTCCGCGGTCGCACAAAATACGAGCCCCTGCTGCCGTCATCGCCATCAATCCCCGACGGCCCTCTTTTTGGCCCTTGCCCATTCCCTCTTCTCTGTCTCTGTCTCTGTCTCTGTCTCTGTCTCTCACCCAGCCAACACTCCTGCTGCACGAACTTCTCCTGAAGTACTCAACCTCAAGACAAGCTCATTCTCAGCTGTGTGCCCCAAGTCAATGGCCTGCGACAACCGCTAGCTGCAGCGTCACGGCCTCTGCGTGGGAAGCTTTCCCCGCACACCGGGACCATTGAACCCTACCGCATTCCAGACAAGACGAACACCCCAGACCGACCTCGAGTCGCATCTCGTGGCCCCATCCCAAGAGGCCTCGGGGCTCCCAAGTCTCGACTCCCTCCTCCACGACAACCATTCCTCTCCGGGGGACCTCAGCCCGTTGCCGAGGCCCCCCTCTAGATACTCTCACCCGGTCCTGGCGTCTCTGTCTGTCTCTCCGGGTCCCCTCCGAGGATCAGGAATGTCTCTCGACGAGCGGACTGCTGCCTCTACACCCGCGGAGTATGGGCTTGCCCCGACCTCTGTCACAGACTACTCTCACTCGACTACCGCCAAACTACCGCCACACATGCCATCTGCTATCCCCAAGGCAGTACATGCTTCTCCGACCACCAGCATGCCCGACCCGACGCTGTCACGCTTCGAGCGCTGGGCGACTCGCGCTTCCGATTCCCAGTTCAACGCGCTGGCTGGTGCGATAGGAGGGTTTACTTCGGGTATAGTAACCTGTCCCCTCGACGTCATCAAGACAAAGCTTCAGGCCCAGGGCGGAATAAATCTCCAGAGGGGAATCCATGTTGGCCAACCCCAGATATACAAAGGCTTGTTCGGAACAGCCAATGTGATATGGAGAGACGAAGGCCTGCGCGGCATGTACAGAGGTCTCGGCCCCATTATCATGGGCTACCTGCCGACTTGGGCTGTCTGGTTTACCGTCTACAACAAGAGCAAGACAGTAATAGGCCAGTACCACAGTATGTCGGCTTCTTTCCCTTTCCACTCGCCCATCATTCACCCGCCTCGCTGTGTGTGGTTGTTGGAGTCCACAAGCTTTGCTGACAATTCTCAGGCAATACCATCGTTGTCAATTTCTGGTCGTCCATTGTAGCCGGAGCAAGCAGCACCATTGTCACAAACCCTATATGGGTCATCAAGACACGCCTCATGTCACAGTCTGGCCGCAATGACAGAAGCCGCTTTTCTCTGTTCCCTAGAGGCGCCAACACACCCACAGTCCGGCCGGCCTTGTCTTCGCCATGGCATTACCACTCTACTCTGGACGCCGCCAAGAAAATGTACACCACCGAGGGACTCCGAGCTTTCTACTCAGGCCTCACGCCCGCATTGTTGGGCTTGACTCACGTGGCAGTGCAGTTTCCCGCCTACGAATATCTCAAGACAAGGTTCACAGGACAGGGCATGGGCGCCTCATCCACCGGAAGCGATCCCAAGTCGCAATGGCTCGGCATTCTCAGTGCCTCCATTTTGTCCAAGATCATGGCCAGTAGTGCCACTTACCCACACGAGGTCATCCGGACACGGCTCCAGACCCAACGACGGCCCATGCCCGGCAACGGCTTGGTGGTCGATCCCGTAAGCGGAATTCCAGGCCTCAACCAGCCTCTGGGTCCCGCTTCCACAGCCGCCGAGAACATGGCCAAGCAGAGGCTTGGACAGCAGCAGCAGCAGCATCAGCATCAACAGCAGCAGCAGAAATATCGGGGCATAGTCAGAACCTTCCAGACCATCCTGAAGGAGGAGGGCTGGAGGTCCTTCTACGCCGGCATGGGAACAAACATGATGCGGGCGGTCCCGGCTGCCACGGTCACTATGTTGACGTATGAGTTTGTTATGCGCGAGCTCAACGGTGCCCGTGAGGAGGGTAAAGTCCGAGCGAGGTTGCATGGCGACCCAGGCTTTGTCTGAGCCCAGCAAATACTGCCACAAGCACACAAGTTACAGCGGCATGAGCCACAAGAGGTCCTCTAGCTCCAATTCTCACTAGTACTGCCAGCTTGGTATGACCTTGTTTGAGATGATGGACAGGAGCAGAAAGCGACAGCCTGTGCTCATGTTACGCCGAAGAAGTCTGGCCGGGTTCCTGCTTGGACAGGAAAGTGTCCGCCTTACATCTCGAGATATCACCTATGAAATGTGGCACCTGAACTTAAGTTGAAAGGGCCGCCAAGGATCTTTCCTCGAGATTGGGGGAGAGCAGAAACCTATGTTGCGGCAGTGTTGAAGAGACCTGTGCGACTGGATTCGACACTTATACAAATAAAGTTCCAATGCAATCCACCAGGAAGTTAGAAGATGAGGACAGAGGAAGCTTGAATAAGGGAATAGAGCATGTTTGATCACAGCCCTGGCCGTTGCTCTACGCAATCAACGGCGCAATGCTAGCATGAGCTCTAGGGGGCTCACCAGGAAAGAGGAGATGACATGATGAAGGAATATCTCCTCAACACGGCGTCTGGGAGAGGTGCGACGACAAAGGACCGGTTGGCTCGTCATCGACTGGATATGACTCTTGGTGCATGTGTGTCAAAATACGATACCCTTACCACTTCTTGGGCTCTGCTTCCTTGGCCTTCTTGCATACAGAGTTGTTTTGTGACATAGAATTCATTCAGTCACATGTAGCATTGATTCCCATTAGGCCACCCAGGCTAGGCTAGACGTTGGATGCTGCTTCATACACTTGAAGAAGGTAATCAAGACTTAGTTAGACTTACTGCTATCTGCTCTGAAGTGATATACCTCTGTTTGTATATTCTTATATAATCTTCCAGACATTCGGTGTCTTGTAAAATGGTCATGGAGCTATTACATAAAGCTCTAACGGCGATGCTGTCTGGTACCCTGGACTCGTATGAACAGCACGAGGAGGTTTGTCCTGGGAGGGGCAGAGGCTCTATCAAGTAATGGAGGGACAACAGTCTACTTGGCAATTATCAAGGCCTAGCCATCATCCGCTGTGTGATATCTATCTTGGAGTGGCAACCGGCTGCCACTGATTAATGAGCAAATTGAAGCTCAAGGGCTTTGTGAGTGCCTGCAAAACCTCAACCAATGGCCTCGTGTACCAGACTACTGATGTAGTTATGTTGCAGTGACAGGAAAATACCAGACCGCTAAGATATGGGATAATACCTTGCCTGAAATATATTCGAATGGTGGTGTGATTAGGGAAATGAGCGTCTTTGATCCAGGCTGTGAAAATGCACACAGGCATCCAACTCAGGAATTTGCCTGTATTACTATATCAATATGATAGCGATCTAGATCTGCAGAGACTGAGAATCTCACTTTGTTCTTATCGTGTGCACAAGTAGTTTTATCTTTAATCTGTATACACATTCTTATTATTAAACTACAGGCGGTTGAGGAATAAATTGATGGGAACCAGCCTGTGTGGTATTGATGTCCAGAGGGAGAAACTCCCCACTCTGGTGCTAAGGAAATGGCTCCTATTTAACATTGCGCCCACACCAGGGCGTACCTTCCCACACGGTCCCTTCATATAGTCGTAAACACTTTGTACCCTAGTATTTAATTATACACACACAAATTTAATAACAGTACATTTGAAATATAAAATAACTTTGGCACTTAGCCCAAAAACTGTAGACAGCCTCGTGACAGCTGCACAGACGAGGCTAATGAGAACGGCTTCCAACCGCGCCGTAGACCGTCGACACAAGTAGCCCAAACTATCTGCCACAGCAAGTCGGGCAATCAGTCATTCGGCGAAAAGAAATGTGGCCTATAAAATGAATTCACAGGGTTTTGTGGTGCGCATAAAGGGGTTGCACAAGGAGCAAGCGAAACCTCTGAGGTTCTCAGGAGCCTAGAAGGGTTGTTAGTCCACACTCAAAACAACAAGAAGGGGCAATGTTTTTACCAACCAATATCTTTGGCTCCTGCTTGAATAGTTGGGCATGCACAGAAAGCTTTTTAGGTCAATTCGATGAAAAGTGTCTCAATGGTATATAGGGTTGGTACGGCGAAGCAAAATAAGATATAGTGATAATTTTCCAAGTTTGCAAAGTCCAACTCCAGGTCGGAAATTATGCTTGGGTGATGTGTGCCTTTTGTGAGTACAGAAGCTGACACTAGCGACAATTTTTCGAAGTGCGTTTCTTCCGATGTTTGCACTCATGGACTGGACCATATGGTCCTCGAATTTGTCTGTTTGGCAATTGCCAAAGTGAAGCAGCACAGTAACGAATGTGAGCAAGATAATGATTGTTGGTTGTGCCATGCGACAGAACGTGAATTTCATACACAATTTGAATATGTACATGGGAATAAACTTGAATAGTATTTACACATCACTCATCCCAGATAGTGGACACAACAGGGCCAGAAAGCACAGCCTCTCCGACCTTGCCTCCTTCCTCCTCGGTGATGATTAGTCCTGTCTCAAGATCCCGCTTCCAGATGACAACGGTGTTGTTGGTCTGGTGTCCGACAGCAAGCAGATCTCCGGCCTTGTTCAATGAGAACTGACGTGGCAACCAGCCGCCCGAGGGAGCACTCTGAAGGAATGTGAGGGTACCGTCCTCGTTGATGGTCCAGGTGGTCAGAGCGTCAGACGGTCCAGACTGGTAGAATGCGGAAGTCGAAAAGGACTTCTCGCGGGTGGAGACGATGAGAAATCTTTTGTCCGGCTGTTCGCTCACAATATTAGCACTAATCTAAAGACGCCTGGTTTGGGAAACATACTGTTATAGCACATTCGCTGGCTGGTGCTGTGTTCGGAGCCAAAGTGCTGTTCAGGCCAAGCGCAGGGGCCTCGAAGACCTTTTCGAAAGCCAAACCGGAATCGCCGTAGGTGACCTTGTAAGAGTAAACACTTTGTGACAGCTCGCCGTCAAAGAAGAAGAAAGTCTCTCCAGCTTCGTTGACTCGGAAAAAGCCGTGGCGAGGACCAACACCAGCGTCGGTGGTCAAGGGTTGAGTCTCTACGAGAGGGGCGATCGTGTCAGGGGCATAGGTAAAGACCCGGACAAGGTCGCCGCCTAGGTCTGGGACAAGAATGAAGGTGTTTGTCGGGTCAATAATGACCTCGTGCGAAAAGCTGCGATCCTGGCGAGAGATGATCGGGCCGGTCTTGTTGATAGTTGGGAAGATGGTTTGGATAGGGCCACTTCCTGGCAGAGTACCATCCTCGCCCAGGTCGAAGACTCCAATCGCGCTCGTATTGCTGCTTCGGGTAAGTGAGTGCTCAAACCGTGTCTCGCCGCGGCGTACTCACTAAGAAGCACTGATATAGGCGCGCTTGCCATTCTTCGCAGTCAAGATCTCGGCCCAGACACCGCTGGCCGGCCCCTCGACCCGGGAAATCCGAGACAGAGTCCCATCCGCCGAGGTGGTGAAAGAATTCAGAGTTCCGACGGATCCCCCGCGGTCGTAGCAGTACAAAACACTGTTCTCCTTGTCGAGGGTCAAGATCGAAGGATTGACCTCGCACTCCTGTGAGACTGAAGTCACGGCCAGGTCGTAACTGCTACCCGATCCGGTCAAGGATAGGCTGGTCAAATTTCCATCTGACTGGGCCGAGTATAAGTTGACCGCGGAGGCGGACACCACCAGGGTTGAAGAGAACAGAGTCTTATACAGGGACGCCATGATCACCTGTTTCCTAGAGAGGCACGAGCGAAAGACTGAGGCAAAAGACCAGAAAATAGCAGGCTTGCCATAGTGGAAGCGGTTGAAGCCCGCATTGCACGTATTTAATCCAGGAACAGTGCATGGGGTGGACCCGTCAGGCGCGCTCTAGTCCGCTTGGCGAGTTCTCCTTATTTCGCCTCGATGCCAAGCTGGAGCAAAGCACCGAAGCGTGCGAGTAAGTCCGCAAGCCCCCACTGCTACGCAGTATATTCGCTCCTTGCCAATCCAGGTTCCTTCCCCGCAGGCGCTATTAGCTCGACTCGGACAGACCATTGGAGGATTAATCAGAGTGGAGCTTCTGAAAGGCTTAACCGTGTATAGTCTAAATAGGGATTGAGCCCTTGTACATGAGGTCCATTGCAGCTAGATCAACTTAAAGCAGGAGCTCAGCAATCAGCAACCCATCACCGAAGTGTGGGGCCTCGAGCATACGCCATTTTTTGGAGGAGTTGTATGTTGCCGTACGTTCCGTTGCAGCACGCCTGGGTTGGGTATAGACTGTATTTCGGTGAGATAACCTCGGAAGCTCAACCCCTGGGCAATTTCACCTCAAGATTCAAGTAGAGCAGACCGTACCCGTTTTTACAAGGCTATAGGGGTATTAAGCTTTCTTGCTGTCCCGGGATGCTCAGACTTTCCAACCAAGTTCTTCATAGATGCGAACAGAGATCTTGGTCTTCCCACGTTTTTGACGATCGATCTGATGACATGGTTCTCTGGTTGCACATGAGTGTTACATATTCACGTTTAAAGCAATTCATAGGTAAAGCAAATATATGAAGAGTCAAGTTAACACCCAACCCAAGTCGCCAATTTTGGGTCTCTGATAGATGATATTGCGTGCGTTTTCACTCCTGATGGTGCTGTATGTAAGATAGGATGGAATTATTCATATGCACTACTCAAAACGGCTCCCACCACAATATATGATATCTTTGACTCTCTGAGACTCAGATTTTGGTCTCATTACCCCTTTTGTTCACATACACGGGCCAACCTTTTGGAACAACTGTGAAGTATGCCCTCCACTTCCACTTGCGCGTTTCGTCCACAAGGTGAAGATCATAGTCCCTTAAAATGGTTGCAGTGATTTTGGAAAGCTCCATCTTAGCTATGTAGTGCCCAGGACAAGAATTGTATCCTGCACCAAACTTTCCGAAACAAGCGTTGTCAGTTTTACTCTTGGACAGAAGTAGATAATACCATTTGAGACTCACAGCTATGAAATATTTCCTTTCCAATTCCGCCGCGTCCTCTCGGAACCATCGCTCTGGAACAAAGAGTCGGGCGTCTGATCCCCATAATTCCGTGGACCGGTGAACCACCCATGGGTTGACGGATAGAATAGTACCCTCAGTAAAGGTGCGATCTCCAATAGTCAGACCTCCAGCCGGTACACTGCGTGGGAGGCCCATCGGAACCGGTGTGAAGAATCTGAGCGCTTCCTTGATGCAGGCCTGGATGTAATGCAGCTGCTGTGCGTCCGAGAATGACACCACTTTTGAGGTGCATCTTCCGTTCTTCACAGCGTCGTCAACTTCTTCTCTAGCCTTCCTCAGGGCTTCTGGATTGCGCAGTAGATGATAGAAGAATGATTGCAGCGCAGCATTGACCGTATCCGCCCCTGCACCGACGTTGTTTGTAGCCTGGGCATAGACGTTGCGAGGCTGCAGTCGATCGGGCTGCTCCCTCAAGGTCCTCAGCCAATAATCCACAATAACGAATTGGCTATCGCGGTCCAAATTCTCCTCACGCTCTTTTACGGCTGCCATGGTGGTGTTAAAAACATGACCCATCGGTAAAATTCCAAGCCAAGTCATGACCGGATTGGATATCAGCGCATTGCGCAAGCGAGGGTAAAAGCTGGCGAATGCTGCCACGTAGCTCAACATCTCTGAGTTTGCGATGGAATTGCCAATATCAGTACCCTTTTCTAAAAACCCAAAGGGTTTAGCGAAGACAACCTCGCCAATGACATCGAATGTTGTATACGCAAAGAAGTCAGTTAGGTCCATTGGGGCTTTGCTCTGCGAAAAGTTTTCCATCCAATCAAGCAGACGCTCGATTGTTCTAGTGACATGCGGCTCATATCGAAGAACATTGCCTTCATCGTTGTCAGCCATTGCATATCCCGCGACGATGTGAGCTGCATACTTTGGCTGTAACCGGTAGACAGAGCTTTGGAGAGTGCAATTTTGGCTTTCGGGTCGCAAACGGACATAGGTGCGATGAACCTGTAATCGGGAATTGTCGTTCCTTTATACCAATAACCCTTGATGAAAATCAGCTTCTGATGCGCCACAAGAAACCTGGAGAAGGTTCAATTCTGATGAATACCTTAGGTATAGGTGCTAGCAACAGTTTCCTGACGGCGTCGGGGTGGCTGACACTGACTTCATCGTAAGAAATTCGAACAAAATGCCCTGGGATAAGTGTGTCAATACTTGGGTATTTAGACATGTCTTCGTTGTTTGGCAAGAGCTTACCATAAATGTCATGGAGATCCATCATTTGAAGATTCTGGTCTCCTGCGGATATCCGTATAAGGTGCCACAATCGGGTAAAAGACGCAAGAAAAGGACCTGGCACGTCACTGATGGCATAAAAGGACTTTCTCCATATTATTATGGCGATAACGCCTACAAGTGCTTGAGTACCAATGTATGGCCACATAAGCGCAGCTTTGAAAGACTCCATGTTGAGTACAGGTCCAGACGCAGAGGTTTAGGCGGCTGCACCGTGTTCACAGTTACACCAGGCCAAAAGTAAACAATTCGCCTTGGTGTCTATAGCAGAGTGCTTTTGGAGCAAGAAGAGGAGATGATGCAAGACATTGCGGAACATCAATGAACCATGTTGTTATCAAATGATTGCAATTCCAATGGCCGAAGACCTGTATCATCACAATGCAGTCAGCATTTAGCTCCGCATTTGTGCAGGTTTTACAGGGACCTCTAATGGATGCCCGCAGGCAAATTCTGCACATACAAGGGTACACTGATGGCTTAGCGAATGATTTATCACCTCTACTTGCTCCCAATGCAACACACACCGGCTTCCGAGTACCTAGGTAGGTAAGAGATTCTGCTTCGTGGGATTTGGGAGTCAAGAGTGTTTATGCCATGTTGCAAAAGGATGAAAGCATCCTAGTCCTGCTACCACTTAGCTACATATGTATCTGGCAAAGTTTCTTGGTTGTGTAATCTCGACCAAACACTCTGCGGCTTAATCACGTCGTAAATAGACCACAGTAAATTTGGCTGGCAAGGAACACTTTGCTAGCCAAACCGAGTCTTTGGACTCTTATTTTTGTAACCCGTCATCTATACATCTTTAGGGAATGCAACAGTATTGAAAGTGCCTCTGACCGTTGAAGGAATGGTGCGCCGAGAGATTGCAGGAAGACGGAAATAATAAATATACCACTTTTACGGTGTTTATAAGAGGCAAAGCGAGGCAGGTATCTGTTCGCGCTTAAAAAGAGTATATGTGTTTCACTGGTCTGTGATCTTGGATGAGTTGAGGCAGCTTGGAAATAAAGCTATTTAATTGTATCTCCAGGGAGATGGTGACTAATTGGTGATGGAAATCTCGAGTGTTTCTGTTCGGCCAGTAGGTTCACCATGACTGGCTATCGATGTAATTGTCAGACAGACAAGCTTTTCATACTCTGCCATGAGTATGATCTCCAAGTAATTAAAACTTCAATCTTTTGCTGCTCTACACTTTTGTGTGTTCCCTTGAGCAGAATTATCTCCCGCAACTCTGAAGATTGATTCAAACTGTGATGAATAGTCCATGTACGTTAATGACGTGTCTCGAAGTTCTCCGACTTTTCGTCTCTGCATCTCTCTACGGCTTGATTGGAATGTGAGAGTGTCTTGTTATGCAACGGACTAGTTCAGAAAGCCAGGAGAATGGTTCAGATGACAATTCCAAGCCACTCACATATATAGGCATAGCTTCTGCTCCTGCGCAAAAGAGTTAAGTACAAATCCCTGCCACACGATTTTGTTCCAAGAGTCTCTACCTTCTCTTAGTTGCGCATCATGGAAACCAAGCTCATCTCCCAATCCGCTCAATCGTAGTCCCA
The DNA here is from genome assembly GCA_039880735.1 of Diaporthe australafricana. Lineage (NCBI taxonomy): Eukaryota > Fungi > Ascomycota > Sordariomycetes > Diaporthales > Diaporthaceae > Diaporthe > Diaporthe australafricana. Next base: position 5,342,345 of record JBCEDM010000001.1, on the reverse strand, counting down.
TCTACTCTGTCTCCTGTTGCGTTCCGCTTGACCCAACACGCGTGAGAACCCGTGATTATCGAGACAAGCTGTTGACAAGCTGCACCCCGTAGTGACACTTCCTGTTTCTTCACTACGAGCCACTGAGTGCGCAGATATTTCCGTCACTTTGCAATGTGTTGAAGAAGGTCTCCTTGCGCAGGATGCAGAAAACAAACGTTATTTGAAGATTACACCTGGCCAACGCAGTTCCTGAGCTCGGCCACCGGTGAATCCGAGTCAGCCTCAACGCCTAAAGTATCTGAGTTGTGGGCTTTGCCATTCGCGTTCGCCAAGTTTTTGATAAGGTTGAGGCCCAGCGACATGCACCCAGATAGGGTGTGCCCCTCTACCGAGACTTTGGTCCCATAATTCTCGGCGCTGTGGTGAGGTATGTGTGTTTGTGTTTCATTGCGGCCATTGTCACTCGCCAAGCCGGCGAGAGTTGGGCTCCTTAATAAAATAGAGTTTCCTGCGGGGGACAAACGCATGTCCTGTGCGAGGCTCTTCCCCACTGCGAACAGGCAAATCCGTGTTCTAAATTTGACCAAGCAAATTTCCTTTAGCTTTGGACACTTAAGTCTAATCCAAACAACCTCCGGATCACCCGCCGGGTAATCTAGCCCGTACAGGACGGCATGAATCGAGTGCTTAGAATTGCATTTGCTCTCTGTGATAGTGCAGAGGTTTGGTGAAGGCCAAGCTTAATCTCCGCCTGAGCATGATATGCTTTGATCTTCGTCATGGACATCGTCTATGCAAGACGTGCCTGTTATTTCAGGGCCACCAAGGCAGAGGAGGCTGCAGCAGCATTTTTGCTATTGATAGTCAGGTTCCCACGATCTCGCCGAACCTGAGATTGTCTCTCCACTTCGTTCAATCGCTCCTTTTCCAGTTTTGTTTTTGTTCGACTCACCATGGTCTTGGCACACTCACTTTTCCTTCTTGGGGCTATCAACTTTGTGCCTAGAGTTGCGGCCCAGGAATTTCCTAGCTCCCAAACACTGTCCCGCCTGGCGAACGGCTTTATTGTCGAATACGCGGATGATCCGCAGACCTACTCAGTGGTAAGCTCGCCTTTTGTGCTGTCTGTCTATGACTTTCGCAATCTTCAAGCAGAAGGTGTTGCCACATTCATACATAAATTGGTGTATCAATGGCAGAGTTGTGCTATGGATGACAGCCTCGATACAGGAGAGAGTTCGATTCTGACGTAGGGTTGCTAACACACGACAGAATGTTGTGCAAAATGTTGCTGCTCAAGTGTCAGATGCCACGGGCGTGCAAGTCTCGCACAAGATGGACCTGAGAAGCACCATCTTCAATGGAGCCTCCTTCCAAATTACCAGAGAGCCTGAAAGCGGCGCCAGCAAGGGCTTGATGACCACCGATGAGCTTTTGGAGGCAGCCCTACTCCAGATGCCTGCCATTGCAGCTGTGTATCCCAACACCGTTCGGTATCTTCAGGCTCCCATGGAATATAGGGACGTTGGTACGGACGAATATTTCACTTCTTTGAAGCGGAGGCAAACTGGCAACGGGAGCGACGAGACCCAGATGTACTTTGGGCAGGATGGCACGCCCTTGGTCAACCCTCACGCCATGACAGGGGTTGATAGACTCCATGCAGAGGGGATCACTGGGGAAGGAATCAAGATTGCTGTCATTGACTCTGGGATCGATGCCTTTCATGAGGCCCTCGGAGGGGGCTTTGGACCAGGGTTCAAGGTGGCAGGAGGTTACGACTTCGTCGGCGATCAGCCCGACAACAACGTTGACCCGCCTGTACCCGACAACTCACCACAGACCGTCTGCGCCAACCATGGGACCGCCACTTCAGCTATTGCTGCCGGCCTTCCTTACAAGTTCAATTTTGTGGGCGTGGCACCAAATGCCACCATCTACCACTACAAGGTCTTTCCTTGCTCCGGAGGCGTGTCGACCGACGTCGGGGTCAACGCTTCGCTCGCAGCATACGAAGAAGGCGTCGATGTCATCAATGCTTCCATTGGAGGCCAAGGAGGATGGGGCATTGACCTGTGGGGCGTCATTGCTTCCAGGATTATGGCAAATGGCACAGCTTACATTATCGCAGGTGGCAACGACGGGGCTCGAGGGACCTTTATCGCCAATTCTCTGAGCAGCACACAGGGAGTCCCAAGCATTGGCTCCATTGATAATGCTTACAGCCCGACGTTGGTCGCCAATGGCTCGTACAGCATCAATGAGGGCGAGGCCGTGCCTCTTGAAGTAAGCAGCTTCCGAACCCAACCCTCCCCTGAATATTTTCGGCTGTATATCTTCCATGCTCGCGGGCCGGTCCACTGGTTGCTTTGAAACCCCTCCCCAATTGCTTTCTTTGGTTTTGAGACGAGATCTTTTACGACACTGCGTCCCACTCTATATGTTGTCGGTGGGATATTTAGAAACCCCTGGCTTTGATGGCTAACTCGGAATGATATAGTACACGCCTGGATTCCCTGCAAACTGGACTTCGCCTCTGGAGATTATAAATCTACAGGTGAATGGGTGCACTCCGTACCCAAACATGTGCGTGACCTTCCAGTTTTCCATTCACTCGATCGCAATGGCAAATCAGGAGGATTTTCTCTTCACACCAGCGCCGCACAAATTTACATGGACTTTGAAAACCTATGACACTTTCTATTTACTGGCTCAAATCACTGTCAAGGCTGAAAGGCTGACTCGAGACCCCACAGAACCTACGCGCCAAACCAAGTGATACTGCTGCAAAGACCATATGCAGGCACCACTGGCTGTGACCAAAATGCACAGGCAAAGGCGGCCGGCATCCGAAACATACTGCTGTACAACTACGTTGATGACCTTGCCACCAGACCACTGCCCGTCGTAACGACCGAGGGGTTTCCTTTTGACTGGCTAGACGGCGTGGGATATCTTGACAATGCCTTGGGGACCAAACTAGCTGGACTTGTGAGCAGCGGCAACAAGGTCACTCTGGACTTGCCATGGAAGCCTGACAACGATACGAGGAGACCGAGGCTCATGAAGAACGACATTAGTGGTGTAAGTGATCCGTTCTTGGCCTTCTCGGAACAGAGAATCTGGCAAATGAAAGAATCAGCCGCAAAGAGAAGACTTACATTTCCATAGGGGTTCATGTCGAACTACAGCACATGGGGACCAACCTATGAGGCCAAGATTGGCACGACATTCTCTGCTCCCGGCGCAAATATCTTGACGGCTGGCGGAACCATCTACGGAGGTCTCGTCATCGCCAGTGGTACATCTTTTGCGGCACCATACGTTGCCGGCGTGGCGGCTCTCATCAAGCAAGCTCACCCCGGAATCACTCCCAACGAGATCATCAATCGCCTGGCAACGACTGCAAAGCCAGTCAAGATGCAGTCCAACCAAAGAGAAACACAAGATTACCTTGCTCCCGCCTTCCAGCAAGGCACAGGGCTGATCGATGCTTATGCCGCCTTGAGAACCACCACTACACTGAACGTGAGCGATCTCGCATTCAATGACACGGCCTACAGCCAGCCACAGAGCTTCGAGATCCGGAATGGAGGTAGTGATTCCGTGACGTACGAACTGACCCATACTCCCGGGCCGACTCTGTACACTTTCTCACCTGGCAACACCACGGTCACGGCCTTCAGCAACGACACTGCTTTCCCAGCTAACATCCTGCCCGATGCCCACGCCGAGCTATCCTTTTCCCAGCCCTCGGCAGCAGTGGAAGCCGGAGGCACTGCTGCGTTCACAGTCCAGGTCACACCACCAGCCGGACTCGAGGCCGGCCGAGTACCTCTGTACAGCGGATTCATCGCCATCAAAGGCTCCAACGGCGACAACCTCACCCTGGCCTACGGCGGGATAGCTGCCGAGCTGCGCAGCGTCCCCGTGCTGGACACGACCCCGGGGCAGGAGAGGACAGTGCTGATAGCCAACACGACGGACGGCGACGTGCGTCCCGGCCTGGACGGGAACAACCTGACCAGCACCTTCACGATCCCGCGCGTCACGGGCAACATCACGACCAGCACGGCGCTCACCAACCTGACGCTGCCGGGGTACCAGGTCAACCCCCTGTTCGGGTCGCTGCGGCTCAACGTCTCGCTGCTGCAGGACGGCGTGAGCCTCGGCCTGGTCAGCACGGTCGGCGACATCCAGCCCTACTACGTGCGGGACTTTCCGACCAGCGCCTACTTCTACGGGCGCATGGCGGACAATAGCTTCGTCCAGGACAGCGGGACATACAGGTTCCAGCTGCGCCTGCTGAGGGTGACTGGCAATCCCGACGTAGAGGCCGACTGGGACCAGGTCGTCACGGAGCCTTTCACGCTGATCTTTTCGGATGTGGCTGGAAATTCATCATCGGTGGCCGCTCGAGATAAGAGGCACAGATCGCCAGGCGGGGAAAAGTACTTCCCTCTTTGATGAGTGGAAGAGGATGCGATGACTTATCCATTGGGCGACACGTGATTTCAGACTATTAGAAAGCAGTCTCGGTGTGACGTTATTACCGTTTTGAACTCTATAACAATGAAGACCTGCTCCTGTTGATTGTGAGCATCGTCTGAGTTGAGTAACTGTTTCCAAGTTTGCTTCCCAACCTGGCACGGAACAGGCAACAGTACAAAAAGTAGATAGCACAACAGCCACGTGAACCAACTGCGAGTCGATGTCTACATAGTACATGTATGCTCGGGTTACCCTTGAATGTAAAGAAGAGATCTATACGTCCGTTGTTGTCTCTAGATCGTCTACATAAGTACATATTGTATTCGGAGGCATAACACGACGTATGTGGGCGAGCACCCCGTCTGATTAGAAAAGAAGCAGACGTCCCCATGCCGAGCCTAACAAAGAAAGCAGACTGCTTGGTCTACTCTATTCGAACTATCACCCCCTATGCGAGGCAGAGTTATTCCGTTTTCTACGCACGTCTCGTCTTCTTGCAATTTTTGTAATAACCTTCTCGTATCCACACTAGAAGTAACAAAGCCACTGTGAAGATCGACGCCCAGTATTGTTAGAATAAATTCGAATGCCGTGTGCCGTGTTTCGTATCACGCTGCGACGGCATCATCAGTCTTCAGACACGGGGCAGACCAATTACAATCAGCCTTGAGGTTGCCGATGCTGAGTCGCCCGCTGGATCATTCACAAAATTCCATTTTTGCGAGGACTGGCTGTATTCTCGGCTGGAGAAATGGAGTGCGTGCTGTTCACAAGCCAGCAGGGCTGATGGAGTAGTCGCATCTCCAACCCCCTCCCCCCCGCGACATCAGCTTGAGACCCCTGAAGCCCTCCTTGATCGATTTTCAGCAGGTACATAGTGGCACTCATTTCCACGAGAATAACCGGCAGTCTCTTTTTTATCTCCCGTTTCTGGAGATTCGCACGTTGACAACAGCCGAGACGTTGGGATTTTAAGATGGGGGAAAGATGTGCCGACAACCTGATGTTCCTCAATGAATTCTTGCGCATCATGCGTTTGTCGTGTCTCCCAACCAATGTACTCCGTACAAGTCTTGTGGGAAAACCAGCCAAGGCTGGCGCAGACAAGAACATAGCCGCGGTGAAGAAGAGGAGACTGCATAGATGGACACCTGTAGCCACCGGATCGGGCAAACAGGCGGGCAAGAAAGGGAGGCGTTGCGTGAGCATCATGCACGAACAGCAGATCATGGCGGGAAGACAAGCCATCAGGGGGCAATTTTGATGTCATGGTTACGAGCCTCACAGGCGAGTGGTTGACATAGAGATAGGCTGCGCGGCGATGTCTTTTTGCTTTGGGGGAGGGGGATGTCAATGTGGTTTTCGTGTTGCTGTTTGTGCAAGGCAGGGTAGGCAATTGAGCTGCTGGCGTGCAGACCGACACCGTGTGATTGTTGTGTCGTCGATCATAAGGACGTCTGAGGCGGGTGGCCATCTGGAGGCCAAAGGGGCGATACTGAAGTCGAGGTTGAGCCTGTCTACAGTAGCCTAGGGTACGGGCCAGCCCCGCGCAGCGCCCTACCAGCCCTACCTAGGTACCTAGGTACACTGCTGCTCGGGTGGTCAGGTGTTCAGGTGCCTGGGTGGTCAGCAAGCAGCAGGTGCAGGCACAGGCATAGGTTCGCGCTTCAAGGCGATGGGTGTAGGGCGAGCTGGTCTAGACCGGTCCAGGCCCTCAGGCCCTCAGGCGATTGGGCAGGCTAGGGCTTGTCCCGCCCGGAGCTTGCCCCGGCGGTACCCGTTGGAAGTTTATTTATTGTCGCATCGCAGGGACACCAGGGATACACGAGACGAGGACGACGGTACACGCCGGCGTGTCCAGGACCGTGCTGAAGTCTTAAGATATATAGCCATCCAGCCTGGCCAGTCCGCGTACGCAGCACAGGAATCAGACGCACCAGCACACCCAGAGACATGTAGTCTCGATGCTCGACCTGGGTTGTGAGTGTTGCACATGTAAGTCGCACAGACCTGGCAGTGTTTCGTGGGCGCCGTGGACAATCTGGATGGAATAGATAGATCTACAGCAAATCCAATTCCTTGGGATGCCTCCCTATACTTTCCACAGCGATTGGCGATTCTCAACCTATCAATGCCGGAAAACCCGTCAGCCTGTCAACCTTGCTGGGTGTGTAGCATGATACAGGCAGGCTTATCAGATACTGCCGCCTGGGGGGGGGGGCAATGGGAGTGGCCGGCACTGTCCTTGTACTGGTCTGTCTGGGTGGCCTGTTGACTCTAGACGTTGGAGGAAGACGTCCCTTCCTCTGTTCCAGTGTTCCTTCCCTCAATGGTCACAACACCCGCCGGTGAGACGGAGAGACCCATGAGCGGTGATGGAGACGGTGACGGTGGCCATCAGCCTGCCTGCCCTCTTGCCTGCCCGCCTGTCTGCCCCGTCGTGTACCCAAGTAGGCTGACTACCTGCTGTACATTTGTCTGTGTACCGTGTCTGCTGCATGTGTAATAGTAGCGCACGACGCACCTTGACTGACCATTGTATATTAACAAGTCACCGTCCACTCTTTCTCTCACTCTCCTTCCTGGCCCCGGCTTGCATGGCGCCACGAGAACTCATGTACGATGTCAAATTAGCATGACCCGCCAAAACCGTCGTCGCGCTGGATCGATCGCCTTGAACAGCCACAAGCCATGCCACCGAACCACGTCCTGATTCTGCCCGCCCCTGCCCCTGCCCTTCGCCCGACGCCTGCATTGCTCGTGGCCTCATCGTCTACGCCCTCCTCGTGGCCTCATCGTCTACGCCCTCCTCGTCGTCGTCGCCGTCTCTGCCGCCACGGCGCTCTGCCGTCCTAGCGGCCTGCGAGGCCTGCCGTGTCAAGAAGGCCAAGGTGAGCGGGTGACCGAGTGGCTGACACACTGCCTTGCCTGACATGGGCTGCGTGCATCTACACACTCGCCATTTTACATCGTTTGTATTTATGCATTTACCATAATCACTACAACGCCTTTCCAAGCCTTGCTCTCCTTCCTTACCCTTTGACTACCTCGCTCAAACTCACATCCACCTTGACATTCACAAACGCTCCCGCCTCTGCCCCTACTCCCTGACACAACAGCCAGTGTGACGGACGCCGTCCGAACTGCAGCCGCTGCGAGCGCCACTCGCCAAAGGCAGCATGCGAGTAACGCGCAAATGAGGGCGAAACCCACGCCGTCGCCCTCAAGAGGCGCGGCAAGACGTCTGAGGAGGAACTGGCACAAATGCATGAGCTCTTCGACTTCATCCACAACAGATCCGAGGCCGACGCTTTTGAGATATTCAAGCGCATGAGGCTGTCCAAGGACCCCTTCGTGGTCTTCCAGTCTGTCAAGGATGCAGATCTTGTCTTGCCAAACCCTTCTCTCTGGCCGATAACAAGTGACTTGGATGACCCCCGGGTGCACAAGCTCAATGAAGAATCATGGAGTAAAAGCCCCATCAAAGTTCCTGCCCGCCCGTGGACCGCCGTTGCTGGCGATGGTGTAGTCTCTGAACTTGTCTACGGTCTTCTCTCATGGGATGCGTATCTCTTTCCCTGCTTCCACGCCGACACTTTCCTGGCCGATATCCGCCGTAGGGATCCCAATACCGCACAGTATTGCTCTCCCTTCCTGATCAACGCCATATGTGCCTATAGATCGGTAAGGACTCGCTGTTCTCGATCTGTCTCTGCCTAGATTGCTGGGATCCCACCGGTATTTCGCCTCTGACCCAACGGCCTCAATAGTTCTTCTCTAGTAGTGCCCGCCGTCTGGGCACTATCCTGGGGTGCGACATGGTGGAACGCTTCATGGACGAGGCAAAGAAGTTGTTCGAGCTCGAGTGCGGCCGTACGAGCTTACCCACCGTCCTTGGCCTTTATGCGCTCTTCTTTGCATCGGCCATGATGGGAAAAGACCGGGCCGGCATGATGTATCGCTACACGGTTTGTCTTCCAATGTTCAAGACAACTCCTGTTTGTCGTCCACGTACCTGCTGACCATTCCAAAGGCACAACACAGTGAGCAGCTTCGAGATTAGATTTGAACCCTCACAAGGAAACTTACTTGCCATATTCGTGGTCCGCCTCTCTGCTTGTCTTGAAAGCCTTTTATGGAGCTGCAGCTTGGAGATATGCTATGAACATCCGGTGTCCCAATCCATCTCGATTTCGTATAAGCCTTCCTCCTCAGTACTTCGATTACTGAATCTTAATGCTGTAGTGCTTAAGCAGTCGCGTCTTGACAGACGATTTGATCAATTGGACGAGACGCAACCCGACCAAGCCTTGGAGCGGGAAATGATATCGAGAGCATTGTGGGGCCTTTTCACGGCCGAGAGGTAAGCACGACAATCCACGTCGGGTATCTTTGTTCCATTCCACCAGTCTGGTCTGATACAAGTGTCTCGACATCTTGTAGCATAGTCACTTTGTCTACCTGCAGCCGTCTCTATCGGGCCCTCCCACAGTGCCGCGGATTTTCCCGAGCATTTCCGAAATGCAAGATCAAGGCGATGAACTCAACAACGTCGACGTCCTGGGCCGGGTTTTCGACCCGCTGGCCTCACACCCACCACCGCTGGTGCCCGCTTCGTTTGACGCGCAGTGCCATCTCTCGGACATGCTCTAAGAAGTCATGGAATACAATGAAAAGGCACTCGCTGAGGACAAAATTGGAACTCTGGATGATTTGCGAAAACGGAGGGCTAGCTATGTGAGGCTCATGACTTGGAAGGCGTCTCTGCCCCCGTGTCTCAGAATTGAGAATCGGTCGCCGCAGACCTCCTATCTCAGGTACGGACTTTTGTTACATCTCCCACTATTCGTTATTTTGTGGCGAGCATGAGCCACTGACACGAGCTCAATTCAAGACTCTCCATCAACGAAGTAGCGTACGGAATAGTACGCCCGCTCCCGCAAGGCACCCGCTTCGGCGACCGAGGCACTGTCACAGACTTGCTTCTCCAACACTGCAAGAACGATCTCGAAGTATCGGAGGCTCACACCAGATTGTATTCACCCGAGTTCTCGGGCTTCTTCTTCAATGGGCTCTACAACATCATAATCACCCTAGCATCACTGCTACACGAGCCACGGTCGCACAACCTTTTCGCACGCGCCTGTGGCTTGCAGAGAAGCGCTGTGCAACATTTCCCACTTGTCAAATTCGTCCTCAAGGGCGCCCACGCACTTGTGCTGAGCCTGGGGCAGGACATACCACCTTCTACGAGGTGGTGTTTTGAGAACTTGGAATTCACCGAGGGCGATTTGAAGGACGTCCCAGTCTCGTACGCCGTGCCGCTACACGAGGAGATGCGGAAACTCCTCTTGACAAACGGCGACGGGGCCTACACCGCTGAGGACCGGGATGTGGGAACGCAGATGCAGCTGGGAGCGTTGATATCGAAGTGGAACGGCATGTCCATGCCATAACTATAGTATCTTGTTTTGAGTACAGGTCCCATTGAGATGGACACTCACTGTCAAGGAAGTGGTGCAGATACACCATGTGTTGTTAAAAAATAATCTGCATGAGATGGGTGGTGAGTCCGGACACAGGTCTATGTCTAACTTTAAATCTAACTCTAGCTCTGTCTATTCTATGATATCATTTAGCAGGCTGTATCATTGACCTGCTCATTCCGTCTAGAACTAAAACGCCGTCGAAGCCTGCAAGATCCGGAACCGTATCTTGGTGGCGCATTTACAGCCTCGCCCGAGCCCTGAACCTCTCATTCTGCTTCGCGAGGGGCTCTGCCTCGTGGCCGACTTGATCCTGACTCTGATCTTCTCCTGGCCGCCCCAATTGCTCCGATTTCTTCGGGGCGCTGTGATACCCTCCCTTCTCGTTGTCGGCATTCGTGACCTTCCCATCGGCATCCCTACAGATGCCCAGCTCTATCAGCTTGAGAAAGGCGTTCTTGAAGTCCTCAAAAAAGACATCCTTGTCCTTGGCGTAGACCTTGACCCATTTCAAGAACTCTGGGTCGCGAACCAGCGCCATGTCGGTCGGCAACATCATCAGCTCGTCCTCGGTGACGGGGTCGACGGCGGCGAACTGCACGATCCCGGACTCGAGCGTCTTCTCCTTCCACTCCTCGCCCACCAGCAGCCGGAAGTACTGGTTCGAGAACCTCGTCGGGTTGTTGACCCATTTCCCCTCGAAGCCCGAGTTGGCGGTGTGACAGCGGCCGAGGTTGTGCGCGCCGCTCAGCGCGACTATCTCCTGCTCGTTGAAACCCATCCGGTAGAATATGGACCGGATGTGGTCAGCCCCAAGCGCACCGTCGGGCAGCCTGCCTCGCGGTGGGAGCTTCGAGTCGTCGACGAAGTCGGTCCTCCCCGGGTACCAGGGGATCTCCGGGCCTCCCATCGCCTTGATCGCCGCGACGCCTGCCAGGGTCCAGAGGTCCGAGTACGTGATCCAGGGGTGCTGGCGCTTGACCGGCTCCAGGAAGAGGCGGGCGTGTTGCAGGCCCGCGTTTGCTGGATCTCCCCCCTCTGCTTCGTATCGCATCCCGGCGCCGTTGGAGCCTCCTGTGTCTGTCTCGGCGTCGTATGTCCCTGCCGAGTGCCACGCCAGACGAACGATCACTGGCCCTGCAGAGCCATCGTCGTACTCGGGCTGCTTGAGGAGGTTGATGATGGATTTTTGGACGGCCTCAAAGTCCCCTGGCTTGGACTGAGGCTGAGTTGACACACTCATCTTGGGCGGAAGCGATGGTGCCTTGACTTGTCGATGTCTATGGTTTAGTAGGGTGGTCTATTATCGTCTAGTGATTCTAAAAGCGGACAAAACAAAGAAAGAAGTGAGATCTATGGGTCTAGAAACAAAAACGAGTGCTCAACATCCGGACTAAATGAGAAGACGCTCGTGGCGAGTGAGATTAGGCGAGGCGATAAAGAATGGCCCGGGGCGACGAGAACCAACCTCGGCTGTCGAAACCCCGGGTCCACTCACTTGTGGACCTGTCAGAGACCCGATCACTGGCGGTATGTATGGGGAAATTATTAAAGCAAATTTCCATGTTGGCCACATGAACGGACCGTCGTGGGACAAAATTGGACAAGTCCTTGATCCCGGCCGTCGCATGTGAAAAAATCTCCATGACGCCATGAGGTCAACGGCTCAATGAGGCTGAAATGCGCGCTAACAGAGTTCCGTCATATTCCGCGAACACGGATCTGATGATTTTCTTTTTTTGGGTTTTTTGCATGTGGGAAGGGAAGCCTTGCAATCGGGCTTTGCCTTGTCTTCTGGCACAGGCAATCTTTTCCTACCTTGGGAATCTGGCATTTTCTGGTCCGTGCCTAGAGATGTCACGGCCTTTCACATGCAACCGCTACTATTACACTGCACAACATCAACACCTGGAGACATCGACCTCAATGCTTTTACCTAGGCTTACTTGACCGGTGCACAGGAGTGAGAAAGGAAAGAGCTGCAAGATGATTTTGGCCTCCGGTGTGCTCCGATACATGTGTTGTAATCAACGGAGTCTCTCAGTCTACTCTGCACATGTCAAGTCTCTCTCAGTCTCGCTTTAAAATGTGCAGTATTTGGTCGCAGATGCACCACCATCATTAGCTACCCGCTCTTCCGACTCAACACCTACATAAAACTATGTTTCAACGGCATTCCAGGAGTGACACGAGCGTAGATCTCGCCCAGCAACAGGATACCGGTTAGACAGGATGAGTCCTATATATGTGTCCCTCCAAGGAAGGAAGACTTCTATGTCGGATACAAACATAGAGGTGCGGTTTTCGTACGAACACATAAAGCTCCTGCTTACCTTGAATACGTTAAACATGAATCTGCCTTCTTTGCACACAGGACCCAAAGATCTAGGATGAATTATCATAGTCAATATGCGGATTCTAGAATTCAGTCGAAATGTTGGCTAGGTATGCATGTATGTCTTATTAGAGATTTCTCTTTTCTTTTGTGCCATCGAGTGAGAGTCGCAATGTCAACGTCACTGTGCAAAGATCTACTCTCCCTTTTCTTTCTTTTCTTTCCTTTCCTGTGCTACCCTTTTCTTCCCCCTCTTTTCTCTGCACCCCCCCCCCCCCACTCTTGTCCATGTGCCCTCTTTGTCTGGCTCAAACGGCGAGGGCACCAGTAATATTCACTACACATTCGTGATAAGTATTAATGCGGCACAAGACAATTTCAACTGCATCATCAATTCAATATTGAATTTAGACAATTTAATATATTTTGACGCCTATTGACTCATCTGAATCTTCAAATGTCCTCTCGCCCCGGGATATCTGATAATACGCGAGCACACTGAGATTCGACCCAAGATGTAGCATTGGACAGCAGCAGTCTTCAAAAGCAACACAACTGAACACGAAGATATGCAGGAATTCTCAGGTTCAGGAATAAGCTGCGGTTGACGGAATCCCATCAACAAACAATAGAAACTCATAGTATCGAGCAATTTTCAGATATGCCACAGTGCGAGACCAGACTGGCCTGGCCACATCAGTGCCTGATATCCAGGTGTCCAGCAGTTGCGATCCTCATGCGTTTCCCGAACAACCACAGAGGAATTGTCAAGAGGCTGAAAATGCCCAACATCATGCCAAAGATTCCGAAGGGCTCGGCCGGTCCTTTTTGGGCAACCCAGTCGGCCACGAAGAAGGTCCACGCAAAAGAGATGACGGATCGAAGGATCGTGACGATGACGAAGCAGTCACCGGCCAGATGCGCGTACGAATCAATGAGCTGCAAGGAATATGTTAACCAGGGCTGCTGTTGATACATAAGGGATGGCAAGTAGGGGGAAAACTCACGTAGTTGAAGTCAATAGAAGGCACCTGCATCAAACCGAACGACAGCATCGCATAACCAACCTCCAATCCAACCCAGACCTTTGGCCCGGGGTACTGCGCGCAGAAACCAAACACAAACAGGCCGCTCGTGGCAACAATCAGCCCAGGGAAGCTGGTCGGAAGCCTGCTTTCCGGCTCGGCGAAGCCATGACCCTCGTGCTTGGCCTGGCCGAGCAGTCGCGCGTCGGAAGTAACATAGGTGAATGCGGCGCCCAGCAGGGCCCCGATAATAGGCCCGACATTGATCAGACCAGCGTTTGCCCCCCAGAGGTAAGGCGGCTGTGACACGAGCTGGGCTCCTATGGTGGAGATGGTCACGATGCCGCCGACGAGGCCGGCGTAGTGGAGCATCACGACCCACGTACCGGGCAGGGCCAGCGTCTTCCAGGGCTGGACGAAGCGCGACAGGATATTGCCTCCGTGGACGGGGCCGAAGCCCAGAGAGCGGGCGAAGGTAAAGGGGCGGTACTCTGAGCTTGAGACAGCCGTTGGGTATCTCTCAACATGGAGAGTTTCTCCGACTTTGGATGTGTCCTGCGGCGTGCGAGAAGACTGTGGCGACAAGGTGTTGCTTCTCACGTATAGTGTCTCTGGGACAAAGAGCGCTGTGCCGACGAAGCAGGCTGCCGACAGTGCAGTGCTGACCCAGAATACGTACGCCCAGCCCTGGTGGAAGGCGATGTAGCTCCCGCTGATGCCGCCGATGATGGATCCCAGGCTGAGAAAGGTTGTGTAGATGGCCATGGCTCTGCCTCGTGAGTCCAGGAAGAAGACCTCCCCGATGAGAGCCGGAGCCACAGTCTCAGATGGCCCGGCCCCAGTGCCTTGAAACACCCTCGCAGCAAGGAGAGAGCTGAAGGACGGCGCGAGGCCACCCCACATCGAGGTCAGTGTCATGAGGAGCGTAGCAACCAACAGAACCGGCCGTCGTCCAAAGATGTTCGACAGCGGCACCCAGAAGATGTTCGACGCACCCATCATGAGAACCGAAACGGCGATGAGCTGGGTGAGCTGGGAGAAAGGCTGCGGGTCGGTGGGGAAATTCATGTTGTAGGCCTGCAAGGCTGGCGCCAGGCCTGAGCTCGCAAAGTTGCCGACAAAGGCGTAGACAGAAACTGTCAACAAGAGGGCGACCTTGCGCCATGATGACCAGTTGAGAGGGTCGGCTGGGTCTGCGGATGGCCTGGGGAAGCGGACGATCTCATCGCTTGCGGAGTCTGAGGTGTCAGGCTGAGTGTGTCCAGCCTCGAGGGCTTTCTCGTGGACATGATGGTCTGTGGGTTGATATGTGTTAGGTGATGGTGTAAGGCTCTGGGATGTGACTGGATGAGTTGTAGTAGCACTGACCGACAAGGCGGACTGTTCCTGGGGGAGTTGCGTCCTTGACCTCAGCCTTGGACAAAGCAAACGCGTGCTTCCAGCCAGACATATTGCGTGAAGACAGGAATGTGGGCGGTGTGTGGTGTGACTTCTGCAGAAGATGGCCAGATCTTGCCCGGAAACCTTGCGATGCAAGTAGAGTGACAACGTCTTCGGGAAACTAGACGAAGGCTCCTCGTGGATATCAATCTTATTACCCCGGATCAAGAATCCGGGGCCCCAGGGTGGGGCCGGTGGGGGACCAGGGTGCGCGCTCTTGTAGATGCACCAGGACAGGTTAAGTGAGTTGCATTCCATGGTACAGCAGATCGCACTAGCATTGAGATTGGAAAGCAGAGGGTCCAATGTTACCGAACACCTTATTTAAGGCTCAGATGTGGCGGCCAAGGAAGAGTTATCGAAGTCAATCGGCTTCTTCAACTATTTCTTGGGACGCCTGCGTAGAGCAATACAATTCAAGTTGGTATTAGTCTCGTCTACTGCTCACTGGCAGGTGTTGTCTTTGGAGCGGCAAACCTAAGGCATCCCAAACAAAATACACCCAAGGATACATTCGGAATAAGAGAAAATGGTGTATTTAGAATTAGATGTTGAGAAGCTATTCTCACACATCGTGAAATGAAAATTGACATAATTGCGTGGCTGTTTCCAGCGTGTCCCGCGCACTAGATATCTGTGACCACTCTTCCCCCACAGAGTCGGCTTATGCACGCTGAGAATGCTCTCAATGATTGTCCAATAGCATATAGCTCGAGTCGCCATGATTCCGCGATCGAAGACGTGAAAGGGAGCGGGGCCGACGTCCACCTCGCCCCCAGGCTTTCTGGCTGGTACTGGGCATGTGACCTCGGGAATTCCGCGGAGTGAGGGGCTGCCGGGCGCCAAAACTCGCGTTAATCCAGCTAACTACATAGCTAGCCAATTCCCACGGTGATGACCAGACGACTAGAGACGGCTAGAGAGACTATGTTGGCCGGTAATGCCGCGGCGAAGCCACAATTGACATGATTGGAAAGATTCTTGTTTCAGAAGAAGCTGAGGCTTATAAGAGAAGTCTATTCAAGGATTACGAATTCTGTAGCTCCGAAGCATTACGCTTCAACGTGGCAAAGGCTATGAAAGAGACCAGACAGGTATGTATGCAGCGTCTCACAGGAAGACAATCAGACCCAGGCACACGCAAGACACCATCGACAGGACCAGGCCAGGCGCCGAAGATCCGACCGCACCGCTCTCGGACGAGCTGCCGCTGCTGCTGCCGCTCGAGCCGCTTCCTGAGGAGGAGCCGTTGCCGGTCGAGGCGACCACGACACCGTCCATGGTGATGTTGGACTCGGAGTAGGAGTCACCGCCGTAGTGCGAAGTGACGGCGTCCTCGGACAGGCCAGGGCCAGTGCCAGCACCGTTGTCCATGAACTCCTCGATGCCCGAGGGGGGAGCGGGGATCAGCTCGTCGGCGACGGCCCAGTTGGCGGACTCGGCAGGGCACTCGGCAGCGGTGGCGTCGGAGTCGTATTCACCGTCGCCCGAGGGGTTGGGCGTGTTCTTGAAGGCAGTGGCCAGCTCCTCGAAGTCCTGGTTGGGGGTGATCTCGCCGTTCTTGATCTCGACGATGCCGTATCCGTTGGGCTCGACCGAGTACTCGTAGGCAATGCCGCCCGAGAAGACCGTGGTCATGTTGGTCGAGTACAGCGCGGCAACCTCGCCCCAGGCACGCTCATCCTCGATGCAGCCGTACTCGGACAGGAACAGGGGGATGCCGTAGCCCGTGTACTTCTCGACCTTGGCCTTCCATCCGGACTTCTCAAAGTCCGAGGGGTCGCACCACGAGTAGTCGTTGAAGGCAAAGAAGTCGGCACGGGAGCTGTCGTCGCCACAGTCAAAGTACTCGAGCTGCTCGACGATGTTCTCCGAGACATCGGCGGAAGAGTATCCGGTGGGAATGGTGCGGTAGCCGCGGGCGTTGATGTAGTTCTTGATGTCACGGGTGACGGAGCGGATGTAAGGAGCGGTGCCGGTGGTCTTCTTGTCGTTGATGACCTCGTTGCCGCTGAAGAAAAGGAGCGTGTTGGTGTAGTTGGCGAAAGCATCGACAGTCGCGAAGACGGACTGCAGGTACTTCTCGTTGTATGATTGGAAGGGGTCAGCCCGGTTGAGAGAGAACTTGGGCGAGTTCACGTCCAGGGCGAGGTAGATGCCTGCATCGGCCAGCAGACCCATGCCCTCATCGTGGTTCTCCGAGTTGTCGACAGTGTACACACGGATGGTGTTGATGCCGAGGTCCTTGAAGTTCTCGATATCTCTCTTGAGACTGGTGATATCGATCAAGGGGTCCGCGGCGTCTGCGGCACCACCTGGCTGGTATGCCACGCCACGGATGTAGAAACGCTCATCTCCGGTCCAGAATGCTGCACCAAGAGTCAGTCATGATGCTATAAATGCTGCTGCCTTTTGATTATGTATTTCTTACCGTTTCCCTTCACTGTGACGGCTGGCGTGCTGCTGCTGCTGCTGGACTGTCTGGGCTGCAGAGGGCCAGTTCGTGTTGCCACAGCAGAGCTCACAAGGAGCAGGATGGTTGATGCAGACTTCATGATGTCGAGTTGGAATTAAGAAACTACCCAGTCGGGAACGAGTGACGATGAATAGTGTTGGAAAAAGGTAGGAGACGCGGTCGGAAGCAAGAAAGGCTTGCTGACAGACTAACCGCCGGCGGAACAAAGTGGAATGTGCTTTGAGGGTTTGTACACAACAACGGAAGACCGGAATCGCTGATGAATGAATCCCACGGTAAGGGATGATATACTTTTCCATCCATTGAGTCAGGAGACGCGCCACGCCCTCTGGTAAAATTAGAATGTAATGATGGGCCATCCTTTGGCTGCCGCCGGTCTGTTAGCCAAGAGACTGTCTCCTAGGTCAGGTCTTGGCCTAGGAAATTTGGCGTCGGAAAGGGTGATCAGGGTGCCAAGGGCCCACTGCCCAGCCAAATTCCAAGCAGCCAAGGCTCTTGGTCCATCAAAACCGCCCCTGCTACCAACGAACCACACCTCGCCCGTCCTCGGCTGCCTCGTGTTGTCATTACAGCCCCCTGAGGACTGGGCCGAGGGCAATCTGACCCATTTTCACAAACTCAATACTTAGGGGCCGCAACAGCGTTACGAGTTGATGGGGAAAAGGAGGCGGAGGCCCATCGTGACGGCTCTCCACTACGTCACGCCTCTGGGCGTCCTGATTCGCTGCTGCAAGACAAAGTATGCCGGTAGATCTCTTGCGGAGATAATAACTCAATATTAAACTTATTCTGGAAACCGGTCTTTCACATTCCAACGGACAAGCCATGGTCTATATAACACCTAGGTAAGCACTTGAGTCGGCACCTTGTCACCTGCGATGGAGTTGAGACTTTGCGCCACCGCTGATCGAAATCATTGCTTGTTACATATGTACAGCATCTCATGCACTTTACTTGTTGTCCTCATCGTCTGCATCACACCACCGCATTTCCCATAGACTTGATGAGTATGCGGCTGCTCTAGGCACTCCCGGCTGCACCGTTCGACACAAAGTGATACCATTACGTCTGCCCAGGCTTTCCTTAAAACTGACCCCTATCCATTTTCCCGCGGCGGGATCAGCAGCTAGCTGTCACAAAGCAGTCCCGACCCTGAAAATTGCTCTCTGCGTGGTCGTGCACTCTATCCAGCCTTGCCAGATTCTTTGACGGTATAATTATACCGCAGTGCCTCTTTGTCCGAGGAAAGGTTCAGTACCTGGTGGTATTTGCATCAACGCTGAGCCATTGGGTAAGCAGAGCGGATTCAATTACGGTTGCTCGCAATGTCGCCGTTCGAAGTGTCAAGCTACTTTCAAACGCTGTGGTTCTGAGGTGAATTTTAGGTATTATTACGCGTATCTGAAGCTGGTGGGTCTCCAGCAAGGCTTTCAAAAATTTAAGATGAGGGCAAAGCAAAGCCTGGGTACAACAGTCGTCGATCCCGATGCGGCGACCCCATTCTAGGGTGGGGCCTCACCGTCCAGTTCAGCTTTTGAACGTGCTACCTGCGCTCAAACAGGTTAAAGACTTGGGCAATTAGAAGACACTATCGAGTAATGCTGCCTTCGTGGTTAGTACATGCGAATATCCATTTTGATCATTACGTGTGGCTCGATGCAAAGCTGAATTGCGTAGCTTCAGTGCTCAGATCGAGACTCCAGTTCCTGTCTTCTAGGCACGAGGTTACTGAGCATAGGTTTCCTGCTTGATGCACCAAGAGACATCTGAGGCTTCAAACGGCACCAGATCAACTGAACTGATCAGTTGCAGCGGGCGAGCCATGTATCGCTCGGTCAATTCAATACCCATGGTCTTATTGAAATTGTCTGCCATCAAGTGCCAGCGTATGATCGAACTGTGATTGATGAGCAAAAATAGTCCGCGTGCGGCTTGCGGGACTATCCGAACACCTCAATCTATAAAACAAGGCCGCGAGTGATTATTGGCCTGAGCCTCGGAGAAAAGTTCTGCGCACCTAGATGGCTCTTGCTGGCCAGATCCTAATAGGACCATGCCTGGTTTCTGAATCAACTTTTCAGCGAGACATGGTAATTACTAGAATGTGTCCCAGCGTGATAATGAAAAGACTGTCAACCTATAGATTGATCTTGAAATACGAAAACAAGTCACTCACTGTACATAAATCTCAGTATCGAAGCTCATGTGTCTTGAACAGAAAACATTATCTATCAACAGAAGATTCTATTTCTACAGTACAGAACTACATCTTTCCCAAGACCATGCAAACTAGAATTTCAGATTGGTTGGGAGAGCGAGAGAAGCGAAAGCTATGCAGACAACAATTCTGTATCCTTGGTACAGTTGAATATTTACAAGCGCTCAAATTGACCTCGCAAGCACGACCTGCGCAGCGTGAGAGGCTCGTACATGCAATTCCCGAACAAGGGCTGAACAACAAAGCACACATGCAGTCTCGGATGCTAGTCAATGTTCTCATGAAACCCAATTACCCACGGCATCACCCTCGCTCAAACGAAGGCTGCCCCTGCCCGGCGCCGGACACCCACCCAGCGTCCGTCTTCAGCGACTCGGGCGCGGGGGCCTTGTCACCCAGCTCAACCTCGCTCTCGTTCTGGGCCTGCGTGCCCCCCTTGTTGCTGAAAAGCGACCAGTTGGTGCTCTTCTTGGCGGACAGGCCGCTCCTGGCCCACCGTGACGACCCCTGCGACGCGTAGCCGGACCGCTTGACGGCGGTGGACCCGCCCAGCGTCGACGACGACGGCGCCTTCCTGCGCGTGAGCAGCGTCCGGATGGCGGGCAGGCTGGTGACGATCATGGAGACGCCGCACTCGAGGCCGGACCAGATCAGCGGCCCGATGTAGTCCCGCGACGGGTTGTAGGTGCTCGCGAACTTGACGATGAAGCCGAGGCGGATGCAGCTGGTGAGCAAGATGAAGAAGCCCAGGCTGAACATGATGCCGATGTCGACGCGCTGCCGCAAGCCCGTGTTGAGGTTCCAGAGCAAGGGCAGCGGCATGACGAGGATTACGATGTCCTGCGTGATGCTGAAGGCCGCAGCCGTGTACGTGAGCGCGTTCACGTTGAGGCACCCGTGCGGGCCGAATGTGCCTAGCCACCCTTCCCACACGAATGGCACTGGCACGCACTGGAAAATCTGCATAAAGATGAAGATGATCCCGCTCGTGGCCACCCAGGCCATCACGCCGTAGCAAGTCCACCGGAACCTCCGCTGCGGGAAGATGCGCAGGTAAAAGAACAGGATGGAGATCTTGGTCAGGATGAGCACGGCGAGGTAGAACGACTCGTCGATGTAGAAAAGCTTCAGGGCGTATGAGAAGACGGACGGCTCAACCATCCAGACGTCGACGCCGAAGCCGAGCTGGCCAGCTGTGAGGAAGGGGTTAGCTCCTGTCGGCATTTCTGTGAAAAGGAAGGGTGGCGAGGACGAACAGACATGGCCCACGACCTCAAAAACGATGAAGATCGGGAGACAGGCGACCATGATCCAGTCGTCGACATCGTAGCCGGCCGTATACCTCCATCGAGAGTACAGCCGCAGGAGCACGGCCGGGATGCCCAACAGCTCGATGGCCAGCGGGGCCATCAGCTGCGGCTTCATCGACCGCAACGGAGTGTTACAAGCATCGGCCTGGACCCTGCCGACCGTGAGTATCTCGGACACACTGCAGGCCGTCTCCAGGCATTCCTGGGTCTCGTCTTTGAGCTGCTGGTTGTTGCATATGCACGTGGCGTTGCTGAAGGTTTTACATGCTGAGTCGGGAATCTTCGAGAGGATGCATTGTTGCTGGATTTGATCCTGTCAGCAGCGAGATCTCCTGCGAATTCGTTGAGGGAACGGTGGGCACTCACAGCGCATGCTGGAATATGGGCAAATGCTGCAAGGAATGCAGTCTGGTTTGTCTGTGCCCAGCATGTCCAGGACAATGTGGTGAAGCCCACACTCAGTAGCAATGTGAGCCTCATGGTCTGCTATGTCCCGCGCGCTCGAATATAGGGAGAAGTCGAGGCCAAGCTGACCGTAATTATCGAGTCACAGACTTCGTCACAGACTCGAGATCGTCGAGAGATTGTGTTGAACGTCCAGGACCCCAGTGCAGCGGGCCCAGAACAAGACAAAGAATGGAAAGGGTGCGCTACCTTGCGTGTTTAAATGATCGGCCCCTGGAGATCCGGCACACTGCATGCATATCGTCTGCAGCTGGATATCTAGCGCACCAGATTTCAGGTCCGCAAGATGCACCATCGCCAAGACGGGAATAGGGAGAGCATCATCACCTTGCCCTTCGTATTGCCGTCCCAGGACGCGATCGAGCCTAGTGCGCCATGTCAAAAGACGGCTCGCCGATCTAGAGGTTGTGCTCGGACGTCCAAATTGGGTTTGCGAACAGGTGGGTGCCACATGGGGTCGACGAGGATCTATAGCTCTGCCCACGGATCACCGCAACACATGTCGGAAGGAGGGGCGGCGTCAGCTAAGACCTTTCTGTGCCGCACTGCCCGCTTGCGCATAGAACACTACAAGATGTCCATATCACCTGGTAATCTCTCTCAAACACTCTTAATCACCTGGGAGGGTTCTTTTGCTTCTTTCCTTCCCATGCTATGAGCTCTGTGATGGCGTCGCAATCGATCAGGTTTGGGGTTGCGAGAAAAAGTAAGGGTATAATTGATAATCTGCGGAGACCGCCGTAGATTACATGTAGAAATGCCTACTCGCAGCATTCTTCTTGGCCGACCCAGGTGCGGTGTAATCTATGTCTCCAAAGCTCTCCAAATCCTTCTCAAACCTAGCTTGGATCTTGGTCACCTGCTGTAGCTGCTTAAAGTCAAGCTTGACTTCGTCGAATGCCGCCAGGCTCTCTGCTGCCTTGATAACGTTCTTGATTTGCCGACCGTTCAACTCGTGCTCCGCCAACGTCTCGTATTCTTTCTCGGAAATCTCCACTCCACCCGGGACCTTTTTGCAAAAGTTCCGCCAGATCTTGAGCCGTGATGCGACGTCCAAATCCGTGTACCGGATCGGAATGTGGATACGACTCTTGAAGGCGTCGTCGAATGTTGAGACCCGGTTCGTTGTGAGGAAGAGGATACCGGCGTAGTACTCCAGCACTCGCAGGAAGACGCTCACCATTGCGTTTCTGTGCAGGTCGTGCAAGGCCCGCTGCTCAAGGAACACATCGGCTTCGTCAATCAGCAGGACTGCCCGCCATGTGGAGGTCATGTCCATGATCTCGGTGAGCTGCACGTCCAGCTGCTCGCTCGTGACACCCAAATCACCGGACGAGACCATGAACAGAGGACGCTGGACATACTCGGCAACGCACTCAGCTGTCAAGGTCTTGCCCACCCCAGGAGGGCCGTGAAGAACGCAGACGAGACCCTTGCCCTTGCCCTTGACAATGTCATCAAAACCATCCTGGCTTTTTCCGTCAGCAGACCCCCGCTTTTTGGAATGTGTCGAAACCAAGGCCTGAACTGTCTTCTTCGTGGAAGCGTCGAGGACTAAATCCTCGAAGCAGCTGGTGTTCCACTCAATCTCGGTCAAGTTGTCGACAGAGAGCTCAAGGAACTTCTTGGCGTTCATGGAGTACCCTCTGCACATAGCGTTCGCAAGTAGGCAGTCCTCTTCTGTCAGCTTGCCCTCCTCGTGGTCTTTCCCGAAGCCAACGACCCAAATTGAGTCGTTCGCGTCCAGACGGTGGTATGTTTTGACGTCAATCATCCTGAGCAAAATTAGTGTTAGCAATCCATCAATGCCGATATCCATTCCCAGTATCGGGAATCGGGAGGAGTGGAGGAGGCTCACACTCGGCCAGTGGCATCAAATTTGATATAATTGCGTCTGTGATGGTGATGTTAGTCCTGCTACCGATTCTTAAGTGTTGCGTTCTAGAAGATTCCAAAACATGAGAGATGGAGATCCGTTGCAGGAGAAAAAGGATGCTTACGGGCATTGCGGATCCCTCTTCAGGCCCAATCCGGTGTATTGGAGGAAGTGCTGGCCGACGGCGTATTGCTCGAACTTTCTGCCGCGATCAATCATGGTCTTCTTGATCTCGTCTGCATCTTCCAGCAGGTTCAGAGGCTTCACCTCTTGCTCCCTGATTTCCCTGGTGCCGCCATACTTGGGGATGAACAGATCCAGTCTCCTGACGCCTAACTTCTCTCCGTCGTAGTCGACAAAGTTGCTCTTGAGGTTCAGCCCGGGGTTCTCCTCATCGTCATCGTCGTACCAGTAGTCCACCACGCGGAAGGCACGATGCTGCTTCTGGACTTGAGCATAGACAATGGTACCCGGCATGAAGATTGTCCAGAGCTTGTCATAAGCGATGGCCTTGAGATCGCTGGACATACACTTCTCGTAGGCCGATATCTCCAATTCAAAGGTTGTCTTGATCCACCCCAGGAGGAGCGTGAGTTGCTCGAGGGAATGTGTGTCTCCATCCGCCTTGAAGCGTGTGGTACCAACCTCCTCGAGCTGTTTTCTGTAGTGAAAGAGGGAATGATACGGAGCTTCGATCTGCGTATCTTCGACATCTATAGGGTCGGCAGGATAATTATCAATCACGTCCTTCAGTAGTTGTCGTCTTGAATATGTCAGCTACATGTTGGCAGACTCCATAAGGCCATGCTTAAATGTGTGGGGCAGGCTGTACTTACAGGGGTTGGGGATTGATGTAGAGGTAAGTGTCGTCGAGGTCGCCGTCAGAGTCATAGCGGCGGACTATGCAGAAGGAGAACAGCTGCCACCAGTCCTTCTTCTCGCCTTTTTCGATATCCTCCTTCTTTCTCTCGATAAAGTAGGGGGTGTCCTCGTCATCGAATTTCCTGTCGAGGTGCTTGAATTCCGTTTTCATGGTCTGATCTTCTGGCTTCTCGTTCTTGTCCTTTTGGTCCTGCTCTGCCTCATCACCTGAAGGCTGGCTGATTTGAGACTCATTGGGAAGGCAGAATATGGACCGCAGTTTTGAGGTTGCACGCCTAGGAAATGATTTGTTAGGGCGCTTGCTGACTGTGGCGTCAGCAGCGACGGCGGCGTGGGCCTTCTTGTCATCAGCCATGTCGCTTGAATGAGTGGAGGTACTGCTTGAAGAGGGCATTGAGTATGAGATTTCAAGACTCGTTTGAATTGGCGAGGCAGTTTATGAGGGTGGCTGTTGGTGCCTTTGTTGATGCTGCACCTTTGAGGTGTGGGCTTCAATAGACACTTTCTTCAAGATATCAGGTTGAGGGACAAGCAACAGAAGGAGAGAGAGGGATTCCGTGTAAGCAAGAGAAAGGCTGAGTGTAATATATATCAAGCAGGCACAGACAGATAGACAGACAGATAGATATATAGATAGTCATGCATGCTTGCCTGCATGAGCTGGGCTGGGTTGTGCTGGCTGGCCGACAGTTGGCCTGCTCACTCGAGCAAATGGGGATGGCTGGCTTAAGATTAACATGCGCTGTGCGCGCCGTGTTGAGTCAACCGGCGGCGTGGACGTGGAGGCGCCAAATGGGTAGTGCAATTTTCCCCAGTTTCTGAGGCCAACACGCTCGACCAGGCCAGGCAGCACTGCCATGACCCAACTGGGGCTTGACCTGCTGCAGCACAAAGGCGACGATGAAACCCAGAAGAGGAGCACGGCATGTGCATGCACATGGCCTCAGGCTTAGTGATTGTCAAAGAAGCGGGAGGGCGCGGCCAGCTGGCAAACCCACAGGGGCAGTGGGATTGGCGGATGTTGCCTGGCGAGAGGACAAAGACACTGCAGGCTGTACAGGCAGTAGACCTATCTAATAGCGAGACCTAGGTAGTCTACCGATCCTTCGGTGGCCGATGGGCCGCTAACGGATGCTCCGCCACCGTCCCGTCTCGTCTCACCAGCAAGCAAAGACGGTCCAGCGCGTTCAGACGGCGTGGACGGGTCAGACCGTCCTGACCGTCCCCTCATGGCAATGGGCAGGTGGCTGCCTCATTGATGTGGGTCCCCCCCGGCTTGCGATCTGCGTCAGCCTACCTGTGCTGTATGCAGTTGCATGCAGGCAGACTGAGAGGCAGAAGTCCGGAGGATCAATTCGAATGCATGCTGACCCGTGTCCCTCCCTCCCATTATGGCCAAGTCTGTGGCCGGCTGCTCCTCCCGTCTTGGACGCAATTTACCCGAGTTAGCTGTACGCTCTTGCTATGTGTACAAACACAGGCAGCCAGCCATGCACCTGCACCTGCACCTGCACCTGCAGTGCATCTCAAAGTGGGCAGGGCAAGGGGATGCAAAGCATGTTGTCTCTGCCCGTGCACCACCGCCATCCACATCCAATCCATCTCACATCATTCGACGTGCTCCAACACTCGGCAACCTCCAGTTCTTGGGGAGAGGGAAAAGGAGACAGAGAGAGCGAGAGGCACAAGCTGCATCGATAACAGTACCACGCGTTCAAACCCAAAATGGCATCAGACAGCACTACAAAGCAGTATTTTGAGCACTCGTCTGCCCCCAGGCTCAGCACCACCGACGTCATCGCAGCCTCGCTCAAGAAACAATACCCCTCGCTCGAGTGCTCAATCATCCACCCCTACCTGCCAATCGATCTCCTAGGCTTCGCCTACTCCGGCAATGGCACCATCGCCCCAATCCCTGATGACCCCGCCGCCAACATCAAGCTCGACCTTGCACCACCTCTGCCCTCGTCCCTGGCTCTGACTGCCTATGTCCCGCCTGCGCGGCGAGACGCGAGCGGCGTGGTGCTCCACGAGATCCTCTTTGACAAGTTTCTCTACAAGTGGAACGGCCAGGACTATATCGTCTACATTGTAGACTCCAAGGAAGGCCTTGTCGGCGCCTACCCACAGGGCCAGCTCACCTTCATCCTGTCCGTCTCGGAACAGCTTACTCAGGGCCTCATCCTCGCTGCCGGCAAGTGGACCAACGACCTGCACGATGAGATCTGGGTCTATGATAGCGGCTATTGGCAAAAGAGCAGGGAGCTCTACGACAGTATCCGCGATGCGTCGTGGAAGAACGTCATCATGGACCCGGAAAGGAAGAAGGCAATAATTGATGACCACACGCGCTTCTTCGATTCGCGTCGTGATTACAAGAAACTCAAGGTGCCTTGGAAGAGGGGTCTCATCTACTACGGGCCTCCAGGAAACGGCAAGACTATCAGCATCAAGGCAATGATGAACCAGCTGTATCAGCTCAAAAACCCCATTCCGACGTTGTACGTGCGGTCCCTCCAGTCGGTAAGTTCGGCGCACACATACTTGGAGTCAAGCCGCGCGCGAGTTGCTGACTCCAAATTTACTAGTACATGGGACCTGAATACTCAATCAAAGCCATCTACGACAAGGCAAGGTCAATGTCTCCCTGTTATCTCATCTTCGAGGACTTGGATACAATCATCACGGACAACGTGAAGAGCTATTTCTTCAACGAGGTAGATGGTCTCAAGTCCAACGACGGCATTTTCATGGTGGGTAGCACAAACCACCTCGATCGCCTTGACCCTGGCATCTCTGTAAGTGAAGTTTCGGCCATCTGAGAACAACAGGCCTCTGACTCTTATCCAGCAACGCCCCTCTCGCTTCGACAGGAAATATCTATTCGATAATCCGAACAAGAAGGAGAGAACCATGTACTGCCAATTCTGGCAGCGAAAACTCAAGGACAACAAGGACATTGAGTTTCCGGACAAGCTCTGCGCGGCTGTCGCCGAAATCACCTATGACTTCAGCTTTGCCTATATGCAAGAGGCCTTTGTCGCTGCCCTTCTGGCCATCGCTCAGGGCAAAAGGAACAAGCCGGAAGAGCTCGACGGCGGGTGGGTCGACGTTCTGGATGCCGACGATGGTGACGAGGGTCTGGATGAAAACGTATTGTGGGCCGAGATTCAGAAACAGGTCGAAATCCTTCGGCATGGGATTGATCAGGATGAGAAGTCGAGCTTGTAGACATCCTCGGCGTGACGCACAATCATAGCAAAGTGATGCAGACATTTGCTAAAATCCTAACACTGCTTTTTCTCCCTTAATGCTGGTCAATTTGACTACACGAGAAAATGTCGAGTTGACACATTGGGCCACGAACCCAGCAAGACCTGTAGACGGTCAACTGAGAGTAGGCAGAGTATTCTGAAATCGTGCATTGGAACTTATGAGCTTCCAGAAAGATACCTAGCTTAGAATTCTGCCTCCATCCGTGCAACTTTGCTGCACCAGCTACCAGCTCCGCTGCCAGTTCCGTCTTTGACTATGAATCATTATCACCCACACCCTTCTTCAAATACTCACATGATTATGTCTCCGTGGAATCCCGACCACTGCCCTTTGCAGTCCACGGTATGAGCGACTCATCCATCACAAGATTTCGAAGTCTGCGTCACAAACACAGAATCTTTTTACGCACTTGTGCACGGTGTTGAGCGGACTTCGCCGGATCAGGCTCCGTGGTGGCATCTATTAAATTTATATATACAGAAACATGTGGGAAGAAAACTAGATGAGGGGGTTCGAGACAGTCTTTGATGGTCCGTCTAAATCATAATTTGAATTTGAAAGGCAACCTGCTGACGGCGAGGATGTCGCGTGTAAGTACGTTTCAGCGTAGCGATGAAGAAGTTGGGAATGATCAATGCATACAGTATACTCAGAAATTAGCTAGTCTAGGTTTCGTCAGCACTTCTTGCAACTACTTAAGTATTCGCCTCAGGCTGGCAATGGTCCAAGCGCCAGTGCCCAGGTGTCGAAGTGCTCAACAGAACCATATTTTGAGCCCTCAGGCAAGATTATTCACCACTCGGGCAGATCCTCTATATTTTTGGTTTGTATACATTAAGTTGACAAACTTTAGACCCAGTCGAAAGATGGCAATCTTTCACAGTTTGGCAGCTGCCGTTCATCGGGTGGCATCAATGAAACCCAACCAGGCGAGATTCAGTTGGTGTTTTATTCCGGGTCATGTCGAATCTCATGTCAATTTTTTCCCACGGTTCGGGAGGCGGACGCAGCCCCAAAAACCAGCCGGCATGGGTCTGCCTCAGCTTCAGGCGAGAAATGCTTCATGCCAGCTGAAGCGGAGTACTGTTGTTGTTTAATCAACGACACTTTTCTTGAATGTAATCCATGGTTTAGTCAACGCGAAGTATTTGAACTATGTGGTTCCGCCATTCAAATTTGCGTCCCGCAGTAAGAGAGCCTTTCCAATTCCTCCCCTAGTTGACAGGCGGCTAGTGTTCTTGAACAATGTCCTCACTAAAATACGGGTCGGCAGATGAAAAGGTCTTTTGATCAAGTCGCCAGCACGGTTGCCATTTTGGGAGCCTTCTTCACAAAGCGTGTGCGATGATGTTGCAAAGACCCTGTAATAAACAATCACATTCAATAACCTCAGGTCAAAGTCAGATGCCAACAAAGACGACCAGCCGCGTATGGGACCGAACGCCATCAGTATTTGAATCGCCTTATTTCCAGTTGGTAGCATCTTTTCACTATTCCTCATGCCCATAACATTCCCTGGTGGAAATCAAACTAGCCGCTTTCAAAATGTGCTACTATACAGATGGACTGTGCGGGATTTGTGGTGTTCCGGCGTTGTATTCTTCTCAACCATGCCCATCAAGAAACACTCCAGGACATCAGATCTTTCGTACTCAAACTATGCTCCGGCTCACCATAACACCCTATAGCTGCCTAAATCAAGGATGCCCGGCGAACCAGGATATTCACCACGCGCTTTCTCGCATGCAAGCAAGTGCAGCGCAAAAGGGAAGTGCATATTCAAATTTCATCCCCTTCGACGAAATCAAGAAACGAAATCAAGATAAAGATGAAGCGTGTCACTTGGCACTTACACCTCCATTGCTTCTAACTTACCCACCGAGCCAAGTTTTCGGTGCTGCAATTGCTCCAGACTGGCTATCACAGAAGGAATGGGAAGCAGTGGCTACGAAATACTCGCAAGGGACTTCAATTTTGGAAATCGCGAGACTCGTACGTAAAAACGCGAGCTCCCTCAGGACGTACATTGATTGTTATATCAACAAGCCCAGCTCTCGAGTCCCGTCGCTGAGCGAAGCTTCCTCATCAGACGTTTCCACAGACGGTTCTGACTTGTTTGCATTTGATGAAGACGAAGAACTTGTACCACAGCCGGGTATGCCTCATCCAACATTTCTTGATCGTTCTGAACGTCAAACTGTCTTCTCGATGTACCAACAGAACATGACCATTAAGCGAATTGCAGAGACAGTTAACAAACCTCGTTACAAGATATCACGCTACATCACAGCTTATATGAGGAAAAGGCTGCTCAAACTGCAGATTGCACAGCGAGATGCCGAGAACCAGGGAACTGAAGCAATCGACCCTAGACTTTGGCACCAGGCTCCACCTGTCAGCCCGAAGGCTTCCTCGCCCGGTACGTCGCTTCCTGAAGAGATTTTGGAACTAAATGAACAAAATTTGGAAGCAATGTTGAATGACTTCATTAATTCAACCAATCCATCGCTCGCAAATGCCGAACCTGGAAGTTCCAAGGTGTTAACTCCTGGAACACCAAGAGGTGACGGCGATGAAGATTCCCTGTTTGGCAGTGACTCGCCAATTACGGCTCATCATGACACAGAAGTTCAGTGGAGCAAGAAGAGGAAGAACAGCACTTCTGAGGAGCAATGCGAGCCATATCGGCCTTCGAAGCGTCTTCGCCATCTCTCTCTCCCATAGGCTATGAACTCAGGTAGGTTTAGCGGTGGCGTTATATAATAGAGAAAAGCATTCACTTTAAATTAATATCTCAAACCAAACTTCATAACGGTGTTCCACTATTCAACATAAGACTAGGAAAATGATTTTTCTCGAAGAATCAGCCTTGTCTTGAAGAATCGGAAGGTGTTTCAGAGACTACTCATGGATGAACGCAGTGTAAGTTGGCAGATGCAGTTGCCCTAGGGTAGTACTGGTATTGCATAGTGAAAAACAGCATTCATATGACGCGGATTTTCGTTCGGGCCGGACGAAACCGCCGGGTCCGTCACGTGGTCTTCTTCTCCCCTCTTGATGGAAACAACTACCTTGAGATATTGGATGGCTCTCTGACAAACATTGAATCCAGGCAGGATCCAAGTCGTCAGAAAGGATACGCTCCTTGGGCGGAATGATGTCTAGCGCCGTCAAGTAAGCAGTGACTGTTGAAGCTCGACCAGCCACCTGGCAAACCACCTTGCCTGGCTTTGTGTTGCGTAGTTCTTTCTAGCTTTACTGGTGATATTGACTACTAGCGGATGTGAAGACCCCTATCGGTCCACGCCTGCATGAGGCTCTAGGGCCCGTCAACATCGGGTGAAACCAGACCAAACGAGGCCTAAGTCGAGAGCCATATCTTTTGATCCTTCATTTTCATTGAAAGTCGCTATACAGTTGGTGACTTGGTGATGGCCACAGTTTGCGATTACGGCGACTGGCGTT
Organism: Diaporthe australafricana; assembly: GCA_039880735.1. Classification (NCBI taxonomy): domain Eukaryota; kingdom Fungi; phylum Ascomycota; class Sordariomycetes; order Diaporthales; family Diaporthaceae; genus Diaporthe; species Diaporthe australafricana. The sequence goes on along the minus strand of JBCEDM010000001.1, from coordinate 5,311,618 downwards.
GGCAATCGACATAACCACGCAATAGAGGAGACTGTGCACAAAAGCAGGAACTTTTAGTACCTAATTTCCCCTCAACTTTACCAATGTCAAATGTCGATTAAATACAAAGCCTTCATCTCACACCTGGACAATTCACCCGGAAGTTGTTCGAAAGTTCTAGCTGCATCACCATTCCTCAAGTGCTCACAAAATATGCCAAGCAGACATGCCTTCCGTGTTTTGCTTATTTTCCGACAGATTTCCAGCCAATGGACGAGGTGAAAGTCGACTTCAGATAGAATGCAGTAGTGATCACTGTAAGGCATAGTTGACGGCACCGGCAAAGCCACAGTCCGGCTCGGGCGGGTGGCAATTCCATACCTGGGTACTATGTAGGCCTTCTGCAGAGGAGACGACTTGAGGTTTTCCCCAAAACAACACTGTGAAGCGATTTGTGCAGCTGATGTATTATCTGGTGTTGACGAGCATCCTGGCCTAGTGTTTTCAGTCGGTTTCTTAAGTTCTGACGGGCTGATGTCGTCAAATCACGACTTCAGACGAATTTAGGGCGATGGGGCCGACACACATTCCGGGTGAAGGGCCAGCGTGATTAAGTGTTTCGAGTCCTGCAAACGTGCAGGAACCTCTCGGAACACTCCGTACATTGACCGAAATGTCCCTCTCCGAAGCCATCGAAGCATCGATTATAACGTGACTGTTGACAAATGTCGCAGCACATCCCCTGACAGCACTCAATCATGTCTCGCGTTGTCTTGGCCGCCCGGCGAAATCGTATCAATCTCTCCTCCACCTTTTACTACGGCCCAGGACGTAGCTCAGCCTGTTCTTGACATAATTCCCAGTCTTCTAATCATCGTGAGAAATAGCTCATGAGTTGCTCATAATTCATACTAGCGACGCCTTCATTTCTTCTGTGACACAACTTGACACACAATTTGACATACTTTCACACCCCAACCAAGTATCTTCATCATCACCCTATACGGAACAAGCGTTGTAGCTAAGGGCGACCGAAGAGCCTGACTGTGGGGAAAATCCCAAATGCCATTCAGCCTCGACGGAGACGCAGAATCGCCACGTATACTTTGTCCTTACAGCGATAAACATCATGGCGTATGCGACACCAACATCGTTACTACCGCGACAAGTCAACGTTATCATAGGATCGAACCCTACGGCTACAATCTCGTCTCTCAGCAGCGCTCTCGTCACAGCTACTAATAGCGTTGCGTTGCTTTCCCAACAGTCCCAACAGCTTTCCCAACAGTCCCAGCAGCTTTCGCAGTCAGTCCTGCAACTATCGCAGTCCACACAGGTGTTGTCACAATCCATACAACAATTACAAATACGATCGGCCCAGGATGTCCAAAACATACGCAACAGCGCTGCTATCGCGATGGCCAGCATGGCCAATAGCGCAAACGCGGCCATAGCTACCGCCTCGAACAACGCTGCCGTCGCTTTGGCAAGCATCTCGGGTAGTCTTGCTGCGGTAGCCTCCGCAGCAAGACAGTCTGCTCTAGCTGAACAAGCAAATGCCAGTGCTGTCAGGGTAAGTTGATCTTGTAGGAGCACAATGAGAGCGCATGACGGCTGCTAACTGTGTACAAAATAGGCTCAGGCACAGACCCAGGTCATGACCGCACAAGGGAACGCGATCGGCGTGACACAGACAACCATTGCAATCGTCGCATCCATCGCCGGCACATTCATCTTGTCTCTGGTGGGCTTCCTGTTTTTCTTAAGGAGCCGGAATCGACAACAGCGCCGAAGGATTGCCGAGCTCAAAGGCACCATAAAAAGACCACTGAGTCCAACAGGCAGTAGTAACATGGTGTGGGATAATAAGGGATGGCGGCAAAAGTCAGAGAAGGATCGACAACAAGAAGAAACCACTAGGCAGTCGCCTGAGCCCCAGCCTATGATCGGTGTAGCGACATCATCACAAACTGGCAGAGAAGCGAAAAGGAGCAGTAATTGGCCACTCTCATCGAGTGCCTCGGGCGAAGCCAAGAAATCGGAAAGCCAAATAATGAACCCTTCCAACATAAATATTGTGAAGGTGGGACAAGCCGAAGGTGGTGCTTCTCAAGCTGCGAACGACCCAGCGGCCATATCACAGCAACAGAGTACAGTGAAACCACCAAATCTGTCACTATTTCCAAAAATCACAGAGCCAGGATCAAAGACGGACAATCCGGGACCGGGCAAAGAAGCCTCTAATACCAAGCAACCAAGTGTAAATACCCAATATCCACCGAGATATAGCGTGGAGCCAGAGAGGGGCTCAATGAACATCAACATGATGTGAGCAGGGAAGCTTATACAATGTCTAATGATACACCCGAATGATACCAATCAGTTTTGCCTTGAGCCCTTCTAAAGAAAAGAAGAGTGTGAAACAAACTCAAGGTTCGACTGTGATTTCAAAGCTGACAATGTCATCCATATTCGGCTGTCGCAGTATCCACAAACCTTGCGACCGGCGTGTTATTGTGTGCGGCTCCCACCCTTGTCACTAAGTCTGTTTGTACCCGATTTCCCTTAGTTCAGAAGTGAGGAAGGTGATCAACTCCTTCTTTGTACAGAGTAGTTGAACAGAGATGCTTTTAAGGCCGATCTTGTAAGTGGGTTTCGCTTCTCGGCTGGGCTGGGGGGGGGTGGCGCACGCGCGGTGGGATCTCAGGGTTCGGGGCGAGCTGTCGACAGTTGAAGACTTCAATCTTGGAGGGCGAGCGGACCTCAAATTGAGGCAGTCACCCACGAATCTACCGCGAATTGACATCTCCATTTCTGAGCTACTGCTGCCGACTAAGAGGTTGCAGGTGCATATTTAGGCAAGAGTGATTGTGGTCACTGCTCTGACGATAGCACCCCGCCAGGAGATTCACTCACCAGGATACTGCGCCAGCCGAACCTTCAGACCAGCCAAGGAGTCGCCGGTTGACGACCACGACATTTGGCACGGCCCTGGCCTGCCCTACCAACAAAATGTCCGGCATGATTGACCCCCAGATCTTCGAACACCTCAAGTCGAAGATCGATGAGGATACCAAGGCACGGGATGACCTGAACGGGATCATCCAGAAACTGGAGCGCGACGTGTCTTACACCCAAGGTCTCTTGTCGCGGGTGCATTCAACCCCGAGATCTCACTATCCCGCCCTTCTCTCGCAAGTCGAGACCGCCATCAAGACCGAGGTCGACAATTTTTCGCAGTTGAGCGAAGTGGCCTCCAAACACCCTTACTACAAGTATGCAAAATCCTCACCGGAGCTCACGGGCGATGCTGATCTGCACCTCTACAGGTACAACAGTAAGTGGACCCGGGCCGTCCAAGATGCAGTCCTCACGGTGCTTCTCCACGGCTGGCTAGGTGGCAATCTCGTCCCCGAGGGCAAAGTGGGCCGGCTTTTGACTCTCGAGGAGGTGGGAGAGCACGTCTTGCACGGTCAGTCATACTCATACCCGCTCTCGTCGCACATCGGACAATGCCAACGAACTGACACCTGATCGCAGTGCCTGTGAACCTGAAAGACCGCGACGCCTTCCACATCACCATCGAGGAGTACCTCCTGGCGGTGACTGGCCTGACGGACGAGCTCGCCCGGCTGGCCGTGAATTCCGTGACCCTGGGAGATCATGAGCTTGCTGTCAAGATCAGCAGTTTCGTCAAGGACATCCACGCAGGCTTCCAGCTTCTCAACCTGAAGAACGACATCCTGAGGAAGCGGGTGGACGGTGTTAAGTATGCAGTCAAGAAGGTCGAGGATGTTGTCTACGATCTTTCGTTGAGGAATCTGATTCCTACCTCCTGAATATGGTCTGCATTGAGAGGGAGCACGGACGCCTGGTGAGCTCTGAAGCGTAGTGGCTCTTGCACTGGAGTCGAATTCATCGCAGATGAGCGTCCAGGGGACATATCGGGCACATCACAAAGGGTACGAGCTGAGACCCATACCAGACGAATCGTGAAAAATAAGAACTTTGAATGTGATATTCACCCCACAGCGTCTGCTGAAAGACGAAGGAAGTGGTCATTCCTCCTGAACTTGGCGATCCTGCTCCTGTCACATCTTCACTTCATGTTCGCCTGCTCGCACGCATCATTTCGCATGTCCCATTCTGTCTTGCGCCTTGCCACGGCCTCTGGAAATGGGTATTCTGCACCACTCCTTCTCGTCATGCACTGGACATGGACAATGGCACGTAGTGGCATGACGGGAAGACCTTACCAACACGCTCTTGCCACGGCTTGATCCTGTTCGACGACATGAATGCTTCAGTGCTATTGCCTTGAGAGCGAGAAATATTTATCTACGGCCAAAATTCTACCAAAAAACGTAACTTTTTGTTTGCACATACTGCAGTGTTGCTGTCTCAGCAACTACACTGAAAAGGATGGTTTCCTACGACCACCTGTAAGACGACTAATTGGGATTTTGAGGACCCTGATATGTCTATTCCTTCCACCGCAGCAACTGAGCTCTCCTTGGACCCTCCGCGTCAGGAATAGGCTTACCATGTGTGGTTCAATAAATTCATCATGTTCACGTCGCATGCGTCGCATGCTAAACTTGGCGAGTGCCGAAGGGCTCGGCGATCACAGCGATGTGCCTGCTTTGCGGTGCCTTCCTGACAATGCGCGTAGTTGGAGCTACCCCTGGCACTCGACAGGGATAAGGTCTGCAACCATCGTAGGGCCCCACGTCCCGGATCGATTACCTCACCACAATCCCCAGACAGAAAATCCCAAGGAGTGACTCTCTATCTGTTTCCACGCCTGTTGCGGTGAACCTTGATCTGCCCTTCTTTCTCTGCTCTCAGTCCAAAGAGCAGGAGGAAGTCAACATGGCAGCAGCTGTCAAACCCCAGGAGAAGCCGCACATCGAGACCAAGAATTACAAGGGTTTTGTCGCCGGCGTCTTCTCCGGCATCGCAAAGCTGTCCGGTAAGCAACAACCACTGTTTTGACCCGTAAACGAGGTCACCCTGCTCCTCAGTGGCATTAATTACTGACAATGGACTAGTTGGGCATCCCTTTGACACAATCAAGGTCCGTCTGCAGACCACAGACTCAACTCGCTTCTCCGGGCCCCTCCAGTGCCTCCTCCAGACAATCCGCAATGAGGGCCTCTCCGGCCTGTACAAGGGGGCTACGCCCCCGCTCGTAGGATGGATGTTTATGGATAGCATTATGCTGGGCAGCCTGACGGTCTACCGCCGCCTCCTGCGCGACAACATCTTCAACCCCCCGCTCCATCCCCTCCACGACCCGAACCTGCCGCTGCCCGCTCACGGCCATGGCCTGGCGGGCATACTGGCGGGCTCGACGGTCTCGTTCGTCGCGGCGCCCGTGGAGCACGTCAAGGCGCGGCTGCAGATTCAGTACGCGGCGAATAAGAGCGAGAGGTTGTACAGAGGGCCGATCGACTGCGTGAGCAAGATTTGGCGCGCGCACGGGGTGCGGGGGCTGTATCACGGCCTGACGGCGACGCTGCTATTCCGCTCGTTCTTTTTTTTCTGGTGGGGGAGCTACGATTTGTTTAGCAGGTGGATGAAGAACTCGACGAGCTTGAGCGCGCCGGCCATCAACTTCTGGGCTGGAGGGCTGAGCGCCCAGGTGTTCTGGTTGACGAGCTATCCTAGCGACGTTGTTAAGCAGCGAATCATGACGGATCCATTGGGCGGTGGATTGGGCGACGGCACACGGCGTTTCAGGTCATGGAGGGAAGCGGCTGTGGCGGTACACAGGGAAAGTGGGTTGAAGGGCTATTGGCGAGGATTTTTGCCGTGTTTCTTGAGGGCCTTCCCGGCCAATGCGATGGCCCTGGTAGCATTTGAAGGCGTCATGCGAGCACTTCCTTAGAAGAGTACAGGAAAAACCCAGGGGTTCAGGGATAAGGCTTGGGGGACAGCCAGTCGGAAGGTCATTGATACCCAGACATTTCACAAGAGCATATAGACAATCAATCTCCAATCTAGTTCGGCGAGCGTAGATAGTATTCGCTATCAAGTAAGCCAGGTAACGCTTTGATGCGTATGCCCAACCAAGGAGAACCGGCCAGCAAAAGCTGGCCCGAGACCCATGCTCTTTCGCCTTTGCCACCAACGGCAGTCCTCCTCACAAGGGCTCCACCATCGCGGCACAGTACCATAAGTCCTCGAGTGCGCTGGTCGTCGCTTACTCGTCGTCATCATCAGCCTCGTCGTTGACGACGTTGAAGAACTTGAGCTCGTAGACTCCCTTGGAGGTGGAGACCACGCGGAGCCAGTCACGGAGCTGCATCTTCTTCAGGAACTTCTTGGTCCTGTAAGGCGAATCTCAGTCAGCATATTGCCCCCGAAATATCCATCATGTCTTCCTCTGCCAGCCTCAAACGGAAGGGTATATCTTACAGGTACTTGAGGTACCGGCCGGACAGCTCGTTGTGGGCGATGATCTCAATCTTGCCGTCACCGACCTGGGAGATCTGGATGGTCTCGCCCAGGTTGCCGACACGACCCTCGACCTTGATCTTCTCGTTCAGGAACTTCTCGAAGGCGGAGACATCGAAGATCTTGTCGCTGGCAGGCTGCGAGGCGTTGATGATGAACTGCACAAGGGCGCATCGTCAGCGGTGCGACCAGGAGTGTGAGTTCAATCTGGAGATACTGCTTACCTTCTTGGTGGTCTTGGAAGACCTGCCCTTCTTCTGTGATTTTGAAAATTTGACCTTAGCCTACTGCATCACGCCATGATCTCTCTGGCCGAAAGACTGGGCCAGCAGCAAAGCGGTGTCAAGTACATACGGTTTGGGGAGCCATTGCTTCTGATTTTGGGTGGAAGAGGACGCAAAGAGGTTAAAATATCCTGCGCCGTTGGTGGATGGTTTTTGGAGAGGTGGTGATGATTGATGTCAAGTGGTAGTCAAGCTCTGCGCTGAGGAAAAAGTTCGCGGCGCAAAGCTCGAGGCCGATTGAGGCAAACTGTGGGTTGGCGAGTGCAGCTGGCCGCCAGCTGGCAGCTATCTCCTGTCAGCCCATTCCCCACCTCAACTCCCAGCATTGAACTTCGATTGTAAAATCGGCCTCGACGAAAACTACTTCGTACATTGGAACAATGAATTGCAAAACTATTGGTAACGAGTCGACTGTGCACTGGCGAGATGTTCGTCAACAGAGCCATGTTGCAGGGCTGCCGAAAGACTCCAGCGTCCGGCTGTCACCTGGTCTGCCAGCTCATGCAATAACTCCGACACCCGCGCAGTGATCGCCTCGAGATTTCGGTAGCTCTGCCGGCAGGAAACCCCATGATCAAGGCGATCGAGCATAGAGCGGGGATTAGGCCCGAGCAGTACCCCGGAATCTGCACAGCACGTTACAGACTTACAATCCTATTCGGGGACGATGCTGTCATCGGCCTCCCACGCGGCAGAGACCAGAGACGCGCCACCGTTCTGATGCTCCAACTGCAGGCCATCAACGCCACGCTTCAGCCACAACCTGCTGAGCCACACAGAGCCATGTCATACAGCACCCTGACTGGCACAAGCAGATCAGATGATCGTCCATGGGCCAACTGGACTGCTTGGGGGCCCTTTGGCCACAGGCTCACAGCAGGCCCAGACCGTGGAATGACGTATGAAGATGGCCAAGGTGATAAATCATCTGCAGAGGTGTTGCGAGAAACGGCAGCTGGGTCGCAGAACCAAGCCCCGGCCAAGAAAACCGCAGGCGAATTTACACGCAATCTTCGCTGTCGCTAACATGAGCACCAAGACCGGCAGTGGATACCCAGATAGAGCAAGTCTGGGCACGAGGCAAGCCGCGCGGGTGTGAGATGCCGAGTGCCAGTTAGCCATGCAGCCCATGCAGCAGCACTTCAAGGATGGTGAACGATTTCCCGGTCGGGCTGGGACGAGGAGGCGTCGGGTCCTCCGAAGTCCTGGGCATGGGTCGTCTTTGTCTTTGTCTCTGTCTTTGTTCAGCCACTTCTGGATACTCCAGAATGCCCACACACAGACGTGGTAAATGATGATAATGTGGACAAGGCTACCGAGTGAGGTACGGATATTCTCTGATTGGCCTGCGCGGACAGGCTCTTCCCGGCGTACGACTGCTGTGCTTGGACATTCTGCATCGTACATTGTACTCGCCTGTCCCCGTCCCAGCCGGCGCGAAATTATTCAAACAAACATCTGAAATGTTACCCCGGCGGGGTGGCAGGGTGGGGTGCATTGTACAGCCTGACAGCACAGCCCGCCTGCACGCCGGTGGGGACTGGCCTCATTTGCTTTTGCTTGCCCCTTGAAGGATGATCCCGTTGGTGCAGGACAGAATAGACACAGCACAGACGGCACTAGGTCCCGATTGAAGAATGCACTGCCAACCATTTCCTATCACATCGCGACAAGCTCCCCCAGCCCTTCTCCCTGGCAGCCCCAGCTACTACAGGGTGGCTGGATATGCACGGGAGATTGGTTTCAGATGGGCTGTACGCATCTGGACTCGGTCGCAGCCAGCCAGCCAGCAAAACCTGGCAGCAACTATCCTAAGCGCGGGAATAGGCGGATGGGCCAGATGAGCAGATGGGGTGGCCCAAGGCCCGCTGCAGGCCCGCGAACCCCAGCGACCCCGGCGGCCGGCCTGTGCTGGCCTTGTGCTGGCCTGTGGCGGGTGGGTGTATGTATGACGCACTTGTGAAGACTGACTGGCAAACATGATGTACCTCCCCTGTCCCAGGTGACTGAAGCTTGTTTGCTGGACGCTGCCACCTTCCCTTCATGCTGATGCAACCGCTGCTGCGCTGTTGAACAATTGCCTTGCCTGCGCCTACTTAAGACTGACCCACGCCCGCTCTCCCTTTCACACGTAGACTTGCTCCATATCTCGAACGACAATCGGAAATTTTCTTTCCTTGCACTACACTGCTCAACGCCTCTCAAACGAATAATCACTCCTTCGCTCAGCCGATAATCCAAATCAAACACCGCCATCATGCCTTTCACCGGAAGGTAAATCACCCGCCAGCCACAACACTGGGCGACTCCAATTGCTAACTATGCGTCCCATAGCGACATCTGCAAGATCCTTCTCGCCATCTTCCTGCCGCCTCTAGGTGTCTTCTTCGAGCGCGGATGTGGTGCTGATCTGCTCATCAACATCTTGCTCACCATTCTGGGTTACATTCCCGGCATCATCCACGCCCTGTACGTTCCTAGCTATTCAAGCACCAGACATTCTGAGATTGGAGGCGAGCATGTACTAACGAGTGACCATTAGCTACATCATCCTGAAGTATTAAGCAAAGACGGCTTCTTCACGAACACCAGCGCTTCGCTCATGAGAAGTCGATCTCTCTCCGAGAGCCCACAATTTGTTGACGCCCTGTGCCATGCGAGCAACAATCGGCGTGGCGTTTAGCCGTGAGCGGGGCTGGCGCTTCACCAGCCATTCCTAATCACCCAACACATCACCACCAAATTCTACGACTCACCCACGGCCTTGTATGATTCTTTGAATCAGAAATCACGACGTGCGGCACGCCTATTCTTTTTTGGTTTCTCGATGCGATGCGCTTTCACACCGAGAATTATAGCATACTGCGCTTTGCTTGTTTTTATTGGGGGGGATTGGGGGTTTGCATCCTTTTTTGAGAGCCGCGCTGAGGCTGTTTGCTTGCGGGTTCAGGTTACCGAGAGACAATTCTCTAGATAATGATACGATACCCTTTATACGTCCTTGACGGTATTGACCACAATACAACCTTTCTTTCGCACTTTGCTTGCCTCGAGAGTCAGCCGCCGTGCATTGACTTCCGCCGGACTCGGGTTCTGTCGGATTGGAAAAATGACGTCACGCGAGAAGCGAAATAGTGATTGACTGCGGAATTGCCGGCTTAGAATTCTCAGGTGATGCGATTGTTTGATCAGATCGCTCTTGGCAATTCCCTTCCGATGTTGGAATTGATACCTTTACTGCGTCCTACATTGGTATATGCGTGTTAAATTGCAAGGTGCGATGTATCGTGCTGAACGACAGAAGCGTGTTGCACGGTCCTGTCAGTTCATTCTGTCAACACTTCTATATCCCCGGGTATCCCGCCGTTTTACGCCCGCCCGACCTTGAATGACAAGACCTATACAATGAGTTAGCATGTATATCGCGTGATCGAGGCAGGGATAGACTCACGTCGTTCTTGCCGACAGAGATGGTGTCGTCTTCCGCGACCCTTTGGTTTCCAACACCTTCGATATACGCTATAGGGGCATCTCCCATAACTTTCCTCGCTGCGTCTGCGACTGTGCTACTCTTTTTCACTAACACGCAATCCCGGAAAACATGTTTCGAGTCTGTTGCCCCTGAGCTGAACGATGTGGTGTTCCGGACCGGGAACACTGGCACCAGGCCCAACAGGTCCGCAGCCCTGGCCAGTACTTGCACAACGCCGGTCGAGCCGAACCGGTACAGCACCATGTCCTTCAGGTTCTCTATCCTTGTCTTGTTCTTGTCGTCAAGCTCTTTCAGCCCTCCGCCATCCGGATCGCCATCCGCGATCAGGTCTTCTCTTGTGTCAACGAACTCGCTGCCTTCACTGTACCGAATGTAGCCCTGCTTCGCAAGCTTCCTCAGAAAGATCTCCGAGACGGCGCTGCACAGCACAATTGTGTTTGGGTCCTGCATCTTGGCGATTCGTGCAATATTGGCGTCGGAGTCGGGGTGGTCGATCTTGTTTAGCGCGATAACAGTTGGGAACTTCTCGTCCGTGAAAGCGTTCACAACCCGGTCGATTGTCTCGTCGTTCCAAGCCTCGAGCGGCTCCTTGAGGTTCAGCTTGTCGAGCGTCCGCGCGACAACCTTAGACGTGCTACCATAGCCGGAAAAGTTCGACTGTAGTGTTTCCACCGCTGTCGCCTTGACCGCCATGTGCCTCCTCCGGATGCTCCCCCAGCGCTGCATCAGGTTGCCCTTGATCCACGCGACGATCTCGCTGCGCAGCCAGGCGATGTCGACGCTAGGGTCGTAACCCCTTGTATTCTTGCCCTCTGCGTCCGTTGTCCCCGAAACATCGACAACGTGTATGAGGGCATCGGCGTGGCGGAGGTCGTCCAGGAATTTGTTGCCCAAGCCCTTTCCCTCGTGCGCGCCAGGGACGAGACCGGCGACGTCGAGTAGCTCGATGGGCACGCTGCGCTTGCCGTCGACGCAGGCGCCGTAGTTCGGTTTGCACCGGTCAGAGACATCGTACCTCTTGCAGGCACAGTCTATCTGGAGATATCCTATCGCGCGTTGGGGATCGATGGTGGTGAAACTGGAGGGGGGGTCACAGCAGGGTCAGCCAGCATGCTCGAAGAAAGGAATTGTCGCCCTTGTGGAGAGGTGGGCGCATACGGAAAGTTTCCTACCACTCTTCATCAGCTCAGGGATCTTAATCTGTACGAAGCAGTTGCGTACTGACCGACTTTTGAGGTTGCGTCCGTCTACTTGTGAGGTTAGTGAGGGCACAGTGCAAGAGTTGTAGGAGGAATTGGGAACCGCGTACAAGCGAGTTCAGAGTGCTTGATTTGCCAGCGCTGGGCTTGCCAACAAGTCCTATTAAGGGGTCACGGGCCATCTTGCAAAGACCAACAGAGCTGGCTGAGTAGACCTTCGTGGGAAAATGACGACAAGCTGCTCAGGCGAAGTGGTGTGGTTGACGATTTGTGGTTATGTTGCGATGATCGCACCAGACAAGATTCTCACGCCGCAGTTCGCCGTCGCGGGGCAGGGATGACCACTGTTCGCGCAGGGCCAGGCCCCACCATGGAGGGGCTCTCCGGCAGGGGTTCAACTATAGAGGGGCAGCCGAATCATTGGTGGCTTCTGTTTCAAGGTCATTTGAAGCTTCACCAGCCGCGAATTCATAGCAGTTTGACATTGAAAAAAACTTGTCACATTCCTGCGATGCCTCGACCAAGGTTGCCGCTGGAATCTCTCCCGGTGTGGACAAGCTTCAATAATGGCATTTTCAGCAATGTCGGAGTCAAGTCCATCCCGCACAAAGGATCGGGTCTGGTTGCCAAGAAAAACTTGCCTGACATTGGCGAAGCACCTTTAATATCAATACCTCACAGCTTGGTGTTGAACGCAGAAGCCGTCGAAGAGTATGCTAAAGAAGACAAGAGTTTCAGGAAGCTCCTGGACGCTTGTGGACACAAAGTTAGTAGGACTGCTTCAACAAATTCGTGCCTTACTGACCCAGGCGCAGAGCCCGCGTCATGACATCTTATTATTCCTCCTCGTCCACCTGGTTCTGTCCTCGGAGAACAAGGAACACGCTGGCCTGCCCAATCAATGGACCGAATATGTCAAATTTCTGGAGGACGATGCCCCTGTACCCACCCTCTGGAAAGAACACGAACGCTCGCTCCTCCGAGGAACGTCTCTCGAGGCTGCTCTTAGTGCCAAGATGCTGGCTCTGAACAACGAGTTCGACGAGTTGCGCGACAAGTCATCCGAGATAGAGACCTGGAATGCCGCATTCTGGGACAATGATGCTGTCCACCTCGAGGATTGGCTGCTCATCGACGCGTGGTATCGCTCCAGAGTCCTCGAGCTGCCAAGATCAGGACCGTCTCTTGTTCCGTGTGTAGACATGGCCAACCACTCGGCGAGTGATGCCAACGCCTACTATGATGAGAACGCCAACGATGATGTTGTCCTCTTGCTTCGTCCAGGTGGCCACGTGAGTCAGGGAGATGAGGTCAACATCAGCTACGGCTCTGAGAAGCCAGCGGCGGAGATGCTGTTCAGCTACGGGTTCATAGACTCAACTTCAGCGACGAAAAGCCTCAGGATTCCACTGAGCCCCTTACCGGATGATCCGTTAGGCAAGGCAAAGTTTCACGCCTTTCAAGATGTCAAATCTGTCGAGATCAAGGAAGTTGATGGGAAAGCGATATGCACAAGTCCGTTTGCGTATCTCATGATCCTCAATGAAGAAGACGGACTGGACTTCAGGATACTTCAGGACAAGGATGGAGGCAGGGAACTGAGGACATTCTGGCGAGACGAGGATGTCACGGAGAGGACCGGCTCTTTTGACCAGCTCGTTTCGGACCACGAGCTCTTCAGTATCTTCAAATTGCGAGTCAACATGGTAATATGTCAACGACTAGGGGAACAGTTGGAGCGGCTGTCTTCCGCCGCGCCTGGCGGTAGCGATGCGGCATCTGTTCCAGAACAGGAGGATTCATCAAATGCCACACACGCTAGGGCACTCAGACTCGTCGAGAAAAGTGTCCTTGAAAGGGCGGTCGTGGTGCTTCAAGAACAGGTGAGTCTCATCGGCAGCCGCGTCCCCCATCACAGCATCTGGCCATGATTTCGAAGAGCTTTCAGGGCGAAGTCATTGCAGCTCCTATGAAGACGCCGTTGTATCCCAATCCAAGTTGACTGAGGCTGACGTCCTTGCAGCAAAACGAGCTCATGTCTCTCGAAGATGTGACGGCCTACCTAGGATCTATGGCTATTTCTGAAGGTGGCTTGAGTGAGGTGCAAGAAGACGACAGCGATGATGATTTCAGTTGAGCGTCGAACTTCTTACCTGGTATTGATGGCAAACCACGACATTTGGACCCGTGGTCGATTGGTTGCCAAGTGCGGGACAGCGTGGTCGGCAGAATCCGGAGGGGCTCGCAGGCCGTTCGCATGCTCTGAATGGGCGCAACGACCAAAAGGATCGAGCTTGCGCAGCGGTCGAAGCACCTCGGTTTATACTTTCGTAGTGAACCACGCCACCCCATCTCTGCAGTGTGCACCAACACATGATTGAGCGATATGGACCGCCTCGAATCAGAGAGAGGCAGGGTGGACGAGAGAATCCTTCTGACACCCCAGATGTACGCGCAAGACACCCTCTCGCCGGGCTGGCTTCATGTTTTCCATTCTGGATCGAGAAGCGGGCGTTGGCAGAACTAGCCGCAGGTGGTGAGACAACCAACTCATTAAAACGCGGATCCGCAGCCCGACAGTTTGGGCAGGGCTCGTCCTAGCGCCTACCGCGACGCTCATTAGCCGGTAACAGGTCACGCATGCGGCTTGGTGTTGAAGAGCCAGCAGGCCTCTTTGCAGAAGACTCTCATCATCGTTGAAGGAATCCAAGAGAAGCGGGACGAGTAAGGTGGCCGGGAAGAAGGGGCTCGTGGTATGCTGCTGGCAGAATATCCCCAGTGACAGGGCAAATTTCGTGGAAATGACGGCAGACCTTGTCTAGTCTGCTTGGAAAATCTGCTAGCGACAGGCGGAGACTAGATCTACCACATAACCAAACTGCCGCACCCTTTACGAGAGCCTATATGTGGAGTTTTATCGAGGCTGCCCGGGGTCGGTGGCTGAATGAGCACAATCACAACGGCAGTGTTCGCCCGCGGGTACCATGTCATCCGTGCCATCCGCACGCGAGCAGGGCCAGGCACCAGGCGACAGCCGACAAAAGACCACGGAACCATGTTGTCGTTCTTCTCAACGATGCACGATCGGAAGCGCAAATGGCGCTCTAGGGCGTGACACAAGATCCTGCATGCGTCCTTGCTGCACGCCCCCATGGCGGGGAGTTTTCGGGATCGAATACATCGACTGATAACTGTGTTTTAGGTTTCCCTGTGGAAACAGGCAATCTGGGGGCGATGGGTCTTATGGCAAAGGCTAACTCGACGTGGAACTCAAATCCTGGGGTCGACATTCGCCCCGTCCGGGGTAGATCCAGTGGCCTGGACAGAACCCAATTGATTGGGCCCGGCCCCAGTCGCGGCGTCTCAATCCCTTGTGAGACTACTGCTGCGCTGCTACAATTCCCATGCAGCAGCGTCGCTAGTCATCCCAACGGATGGTGTCTCTGCCAATGACCGGCAGCGCTGTCAAGGGGCTGGTCCTTTTATGACCTAGGCTGTCAAGCCCTCTTCTCACCCACAGTCCGGTGAAGTTGATTCTGGAGAGGGGGGCCGGCCGCGGGCAGACCAGAGCACGGGGGAGAAGAAAGGGTCCTTGCCGTTGGGACACCTGGACTGCTGGACTGGACACCTGTTTTGGGTCAGCATTGAGCAATGATGACCATGTCCCCACTGGCGCAGCGAGCCCACAGAACCCCCCCTGCTCAACCCCAGATTCCCTCGTGGCACCCACGAATGAAGTCTCTTGGCTCCCACACCGTTGCGAGTGTAAGGGGAAGTTGATTGACTTGGGGACTAGCGATCCCAAGCGATGGCCATTTGTCTCCGTCACAATTGGCTTCTGGCCCAGCCTGTTCACTCCACCCTGCCCGCTCCGTCTTCTGTCCTCCGTCCGTGACTCTGTAGTGTTAGCCTCTCCAAAATCCCCCTCCCCTCCCCTCTCATTGCACAGCGCTGGCTCTCCTCCGCCCTTTTCGCTTTACTGGTCACATTCATCTCCTTCCATGTCGCCTCGACTTAACTTTCCTAGATATCCCTCACATCCGACTGCCACACCGACACCTGGCACATTTCCCCAACATACGCAATCCGTAACCTGCTGCATTGCTTCACCTTAACATTCGTCCTGTTCATCCAAAAATCCGTATTATACAAAGCCGTGACTCGGAGCGCTGGGCCACTTGCGTCTGCATAATCCTGCACGACTTCCTAGCAACGTGACTGAAATGACTCGCCAGAGTCGTCGACTTTAAGCGAGCTGCCGCCCTTCCCCACGAAACCCGAGAACCCCGAGTCCTGAGACGAAGCGAGACGAACGCAATAGGTCGAGTCACCTGGAATCAATAGGGTTACTTTTTCCTGCCTCGCATCCGCCTCGCCGAGAGCAAAGCATCTACCGAGTGCGCCCAGACTCACCGTCGCCACGATGCCGGGAATCCTACCGATGAAGGTGATCAAGGTGGGGACCAGCACGCAAAGCCGGATCGCCCAAGCCTGCGACCGCTGTAGGAGCAAGAAGATTCGATGCGATGGGATACGCCCGACCTGCACGCAATGTGCCAATGTCGGATTCGAGTGCAAGACCAGCGACAAGTTGAGCCGGCGCGCATTTCCCAGGGGATACACAGAGAGCCTAGAGGAGAGAGTCAGGGTCCTGGAGGCTGAGGTCCGCGACCTGAAGGATCTGCTTGATGAGAAGGATGAAAAGATCGATATGCTGTCCAAGATGCACGGGAATCATCGCCGGCCATCCGTAAGCTCCGGTTCGGGGATGGCATCGAACGCGGGCTCGCCCGTCGAGAACAGACCCGGCAGAGAGCCGACGCCACCCAAGGAGGACACATTCAAGATACAGGCCTCACCGCTTCTGCTCGGGGTCGAGAACTCAGACTCATATTTCATGGGTCCTTCAAGTGGTCGAGGTTTCGTAGGTAAGGCAACAAATCTGTCTGGCGATTTTCTCGAGACTTCATATTAATTCCCACCCAGAGGCCTTCAAGCGCAAATTGCAAGAAGCCGGCAAGCCTTCCTCGGACTTCAACACCGAGGCATTCTTGCATATACAGGGTTGTTATCCACTCGTGCCTAAAGATTCAGCCGTGTCGATGAGAGTCCCTCCGCGCCTCTTCACCGACCGCTGTGTCAACGTCTACTTCCAGGAGTGGGCGCCACTATTCCCTGTCATACACAAGCCGACGTTCCTTCGTATCTATGAAGAATTCGTGTCGGACCCCGAAAAGGTCAAGAACAACCACAAACTTGCGCAACTGCATCTCGTCTTCAGCATCGCTGCTCTTTCTAGCGACAAGCCGGATCTGGTTCAGATCGCTTCGTGTGAGCAACAATGGCAACGGTCCGTCGACGCAGTCCTCATGGAGAACACCATGAACACCCTGCAATGTCTTGTACTTGCCTTGGTTTACTGCACAGTACGGGCAGACTACAAGCGCCTACAGCACTACAAGGGAATTGCGGTGGGCCTGTCACATCGCTTGGGTCTTCATCAGAGCCAAAAACGATTCTCATTCGGAGCGCTCACGATCGAGACGCGCAAGAAGGTCTTCTGGACACTATACACATTGGACTGCTTCTCTGCCGCAATTCTCGGGCTTCCAAAGCTCATCAAGGAAGAAGATGCTCATGCAGAATATCCATCAGACACGGATGACGAGTACGTTACTGAGAAGGGCTTCCAGCCGACGCTACCCGGAGAATACACGAAGCTGTCCTCTGCTCTGGCCCTCTTCCGTGCCGCTCGCATCATGGCCAAAGTCCTCGAAAAGCTCTACCCGGCGGCAACCTCGTACGATCTCTCCCTGCAGCAAATGTCTGCCCTCGAGGCGGAGCTCGACAACTGGTCAGAAAACCTGCCCCAGCACTTGAAGCTCACCTTCCGGCAAGACAAGCCGTCAACCGATGTTACTGGCAGCAGGTCGCCCTTGTTGGTACGTATCCCGCCCCTTCTTGGTTCCTAATACTCAGTACACTGACGTCGACCAGTCTCTTACATATTATTACATTCGCACACTCATATACAGGCCGGCCATTGGCTCCAGGCTGGGTCACAAAGCGGCACCGGCCCGTCTGTCTGTGAGCGAATCAGCAAAGCACATGATCCAAATTGCTCAGTTGCTCGAAGAGAGGAGCATGTCGTTCTCCTTCTGCCTCAACAAGGCTGACCTGCTATTGATCTGCGGCATGACGCTGCTGTACCAAGGCATCGACCTGAAGCAAGACAGCAAGATGCTCAAGGATAACGAGCGACTTGTCAATGGCGTCATCAAGATTGTAGAGCGGATGAAGGCCCCCAGCACGTATGAGTTCAAGCGAATTGCGAGCGTGCTTGTCACTCTCGACGAGCCAATAATCTCGTTACCAACGCCGCCAAGGCAGAGTCCGGATACGAGTATGGCCGCACCACCGCCGCAACAACGGACATCGCCAGCCCCCCGACCGAAGAAGAAGTCGTCACATGGGCACCAATCCCAGCAGTACCCGCTTGGTCGACATTCCGGCGCGAGCATGAGCGAGACCGATCTGCTTTCGCAGCAGGAGAAGCTGAGAAGAATGACCATGCCCAACCTCACTCCTGTGCAGGGGGTGGGACGGCCGGACCTCCACCGTTCCTCCTCTCGGACCTCTTTCGACAGCGTCAGGCCGAACCCAGCGTCAATCATGCAGCGCCGTGACCAGCGTCTGTCCACCTCGCAGGCTGCCATGATAGCCCGCGTGTCAGGACAGAAGACGAATCTGGACTTTCTCTCCCTAGGCAATCCATCGAACCAGCCCGGCTCGTCTTCACCGGCGCAGAATCACCACCACCACGTCCCGACGACCGGGGCTCCGGCCCAACAACAATACGCGCCCATCCAGGTCCCACCGAAAGCCGCTGCGGGTGGCGTCTCACCGTCCGAATGGGAGGCTCTACTGGGCCAGATCGACGGCGGTCAGGTCAATCTTTACGACGCCATCTACGGGGGTCCTCAGGTGTCGTTGGAGACGCCAGTGAACTCGGCAGTGGAGGGGAGCTGGTCACCCGACTCACTCGACCTTTCGACATTCAATCTGGGCGACTTCGGCGCCGCCCAGGGTGGAAGCCTGAGTGAAGAGAGCCTGAGCTCTGTGTCTGGCGGTGATGACCTTTCATCGCTAGACTTTCGCGACTTCCAGGGCAATCACGGGGCGATGATGCCTGGGGCCGGTGATGAAGGGTTCCTGATGGAGGGAATGCCAGTAGGAGGCAACTTTGGGCTTTGATTTTGACTTGGGCGTTCTGGCGGCAACGTCGGATATCACTTCTTGTTTTGTCAAATGTGGCTTTTGTTATGGGAAGGTGGAGTACTGTCTATGGTGCAGAATTATTGGTAGGCTCTTTCGTCCTCCCGGAATGGACTGTTTGACGGATCTGGCTCTACTGTTGGGTTGCTTTTTGGGTTAGGCCCTGGGTAGGCAAAGGTCAAGCGATTTCGACATCAGTTGTGAAGGATATCTGCTTCTTGCGGTGTGATACTTGGATCGTCGCTTCGCACGGGACTGTTTGATATTGGGTACATAACCGCTGCATGCTCTTGTAGGTATCGAAGCATAGTTTAACGAAGATGCGTGATTATAGCTGTGTCGAGTGTACTTAAGCAAGCTCGCGCGAGAGTGTGAAAGACGTCTCTACCAATGGAGCACCGCAGCCGTGCTCACGCCATAGAGGGCGACTTTCCCATTCGCCAGAGGTGGTGAGACGGCGCAGTGCTTGTGCTGCATGAGCCGGGCTGGCGGGCTTTGCAGCAGTTAACTCCGAATGGAATTCCGCCGCCGACACTTCCGGGTCAAGGGAGGTCGGCATTGGGCTACGGCGTCCGTCAGCAAACGGAGATACCCAGGTACTGGCCTTCCTCTGCCAAACAAAAGACGCACTGGGCCTCTTAGTCTTATTCACCGGTCAGCAACAAAGCACATGCCTTTTTACTCGGCCTCTCTGCTGCGTCGCGGACTGCTGTCGATCGTCACAACAACCTGGATAGTGAGCGGGTCTGGGGTCCAGAGAAAGCCGGGAACCCACGAGTCCACCGGCCACGCCTGCCCACGTCGAGCCGGAGCAAGGCCGACACATCTCATCATTACTTAAGAAGAACCCTGCAGGCGTGTGTCGCGCGACTAATTGACTGCACCGGCACTCTGAGTCCCCGTCAGCAATGACTTCTCACACTTGCCCCATCTCATGACATTCTCCCCTGAGACCAATTGTCCACTCCAGAACGAAGTCGAATCTGAAACAATACAGCCATCAACAAGACCTGTGACTGAAGCAACAGCACCCAGGGTACAGTATGGATGAAGCAGGGAACACAAATGCGGCCCTTCGTCAACGGGTGATGGCGCGGGACACGGACACGGACACGGACACGGAAACAGACACGGGCAAACACGGAGTCCCACCCGGTAAAGCCGCCCAGCTCTCCTTCAAGCATTAGCTCCAAAGTATGTTGGCTAAATTCACTACAACAACAGCAACGTGGACCAGGGCCCAGCCGGGGATCAACAACGGCTTCCCACAAGCCGTGGCCCACCGGGGCTATAAGGCCAGCTTCCCCGAGAACACGATGGGGGCCTTCCGCGGGGCCGTCGAGGTCGGCGCCCACGCCATCGAGACGGACGTCCACCTGTCCAAGGACGGGGTCGTCGTGATAGCCCACGACAAGGACCTCAAGCGCTGCTACGGCGTGGACAAGGCCGTCCGCGACTGCGACTGGGAGTACCTCCGCACGCTGGAGACGCTCAAGGAGCCCCGGCAGCACATGTGCAGGTTCGCCGACCTGCTCGAGTACCTGGCCGAGCCGGCGAACCAGTCGGTCTGGGTGCTGCTGGACATCAAGATTGATGACCCGCCCCGTGAGATGATCCCCAGGATCGCAGCGGCTATTGCCTCTGCGCCGCAGGGAAAGTGGGAACAGAGGATTGTCCTTGGTTGCTGGAAAGTAAGTTGGTGGTCTTTTCTTTGCTTTGTTTCCGTTTGAGGGAGTGAGGGGAATTTTCCCGCAGATCCATCATCAAAAGGCTCCAATGTCCCAGTAACCACGACATGGCAACGATCTGGTACTGACAATCTCACCCCAGGCAGAGCACCTTCGGCTCTGCCACGAGCTCCTGCCAGACTTCGCCATCACCTACATTGGCGTCTCGCTTGTCATGGCCCGTGAATACATGAAGATCCCCAACGTAGCGATCAACATGCGCCAGGAATCGCTCTTCGGACTCGGCGGGCGGTCGTTCAGGGAGCGCTGCCGGGCCGAGGGGCGGCCGCTGTACGCCTGGACCATCAACAAGAAGTCGTGGATGGAGTGGTGCATAGGCAGCCAGGTGGACTGCGTCATCACGGACGACCCGAAGCTGTACCTCGAGGTCTGCGACCGCCGCCGCGGGGAGCAGCAGCAGCAGAAGCAGGCGGCGGGCCCCGGGAAAGCCGGCAAGGTCAAGGCCGTGGTGACGAGGCCGCGGGACCTCGTGCTCAGCGTCTTCTATGCGGTGATGATCAAGGGGCTTATGCGCTTGTTCCGGGTTTACGATCGGCTTGGGTCTCCCGAGGATATTCGAAAGGAGCTGCAGGCGCTGGCGTGAAATCAGCTTCATGGTCTGAGCGAGCGAGGGGCGCTTCCGAGGTTTCTGGGGCTCGAGAATCGAGCGCGGCCAACGAGAACGGGGTAACAGCACCGTCGTCAGGCTCATCGGAGATCTGGAGCGGGACCTTAGAGATTTTGATCTCTCCACAATCGTTAAGATTTCTTTGCCAGCGAGATAGAAGGGTAGATGCATGGGATTGCGAAAGCTGTGGTAGAAATAGCAAGAATATGTGATGGTGGGTGTTTAGTAGCCAATTTTTACTTACCTGACTGTTGATTCAGCACAATATGTACGTAAAGTCTGCTAGTCTGTGCGCTCTGTCACAAGACGGCGCAGAGATGTATGTAAGCAGTTAGCTTGCACTCCTGGAGTCAGAGCTACAAATATCTGTCGAAAAGTAAGCAACTCAGAGAGAGGGTAGTATTGGCGAAGTAAATAAAGGCGTGCAGTGCTTAGATAGCCACTCATGTAGGCCAGCACCCTGCAAAACTGGCGCAAACATACTTCTTGCTTCACGAGCGGCCGGCTGGAAACCAGAATGAGCGTCGTCTCCTTCTCGTGCCAAACCAAATGAAGCCCATATTGCTGTTAAAACAGTATGGCTAGCTTTTTCGTCTTCGACCTGCTGTTCGCCATACAACTTGCTTATATATCTGATTGAAGTCTTCTCATAGTGAGTGTACCTCTTTTTTCTGTTTGATGTGTTGGATTTTGGATCTTGGATCATGGGGTGTTGTATCCCCGAGCAGGCCGGAGTGACTTTCAAGGGATTTTCGTAATTAGTCTGGGTAGGGGCCTCTCTCCACTCCAAACAAAAACTCTCGGGACTGATCTTCATCAAGTTCAATACGCCGATTCCACAATGAGTTTAAAGCGAATGTGCTTGGTCGAGCATTGAACCTTTCCTTGTGGTCTTTCTCCATCTCCCCGGGCTATCTTGGCCCTGGAGGCTGAATATGCAGGTGCCCAGGTGGATCGCCCGGCCCTGATCCCTGGAAATCGCCCGTCCCCATGGTCTGACATCGGACAACAACCTTGCAATAGCTTCAACTGACAGCTGGCTCGTTTTCTATCAAGTACTTTGGTTTTGGGTCAATACACCAGGCAAATCCTGGTAAGAATGTCATTGTAGTTGTCCAGATGTACAAAGGATACAAGCTTGCGTGTGATAATTTTTTGAGACATCTATCTGTAGATATATATCTTCATGTATCTCTATCTACAGTCGTGATAGTTCCATGGCTGTAATCAAAGCCATGGCATGAACACCTCGAGATCAGCCTAATGGCCTACATAAACAGCCACATGCAGGCCACCAGGATAAGGAGCTGTGGTGCATTTGAAGCCATTCCTCTCATCCTCTAGATAGACCTTGAGATCCTGGTATCCCTTGCTGCTGGCGATGTAGTTGTCGATGACAATGGTGGCGCCGATTCGGAGATGTGGTTTAACGACGACCAGCGTTGGGAGGGCGAGCAGCGACCAGACTATCACATTTTAATCAGTGGGATGAAAGGTCATCGAAGTGAACAAGGTGTTTACTCACTGTCTAGGAGTAAGAAGTCAATCTGGTCTGGCATGTTGGTTTTGAGCGTCTCTCGCAAGTCTCCTTCTCTGAGCTCAATCCACTTTTCAATATCATCTCCAGCGGACTTCCAATGCTGTCTGGCCTTCTCCGCCTTGGTCGGCTCATTCTCCGTAGCAATGACCTTTCCATCAGTGACTTTCGCCGCAGCTGCATTCTGGCCCACCGCTAGAGCAAGGTAGATGGAACTGACACCGAAGGAAGTGCCAGCCTCCACCACGAACCGGGCGCCGCTGGCTCGGAGGAGAAGATAGACGAGTGCGCATTTCTCGGGATCGAGAGCCACAAACTTATCTAGTGCGACAGAGTATGAGCTGGGGTCGCCGCTGACGAAGGGAGCCTCGGTAAGGGCCTGGATGTGTAGGTCTTTCAGGAGCTCGGTGGTCTGCGGCCCGGCCTGAATCGAGGCCAAGGCTGCGCTGATTTTCGAGGCCAAGGCTGCGCTGATGAGTTCAAGGTCAACAGACATTTTAGTGGATACTCAATCTTGGAAGAAAATAGATATTCAAGAGTTGCAATTTTCAAGTTGTTGTGGGTAGGCTTGCAAGGAGTGACTCCCATCACAACTTGGAAGCAATGCTTATTATACCAGGATTGGAAGTATGCAATTATTACTAAAAGCGACGTGGATGAAGCTTGGACCTCGACAAGCACTTGATTCCATTTCGGGGTTTGAAGCAGAGGCCGAGAAGCCTCGTCTGATCCTGGATGACTGGGTGACTGCATTGGAATCATGTGTTGCCAAACAATATACCTCCGCGGGCACCGCGCGCACAGGCTGGATTACAACAGAGTCCCGGACCGGTCACCGCATAATGTGGACTTGTTGCCTCGTGGGTAGCACAGCCGCTACTTGACGTAAAACGGTGACTCCGTAAGTACCTAGCCGCGCTACCAAGCAGCTGGAATGCTTTTGTGGCGGTCAAAGTCTGTGTGACTCACAGGGGTTCTCTGGCTAATGACGGGAGAAATAAACGATTTTAGATATCGGATACAAAAGTTTTCTCTTTCCCTTTCTCTTCCTGTGTAATATGTTCTCCTTAGTACTGTCACATCTCAACCTGCAACACTTTATGGCTCCTCTTCAGCACGATGGCGAATACGACTGGCACCCAGACGGCTGGGAGCCCGGTGGACGGCACTACACCTCCGGCAGAGACAGCGGAGATACGCCCTCATCCTAAAAGGTACGCCAGATATAATTTACGAACCATTTTTGAGGATCTGGAGATAGATGTTAAAGCCAACAGAAGCCCTGTGGCTTGTATCGTCGAGAACCGAGCCCTACTAGTATACTGACGTGTCAAAGTCGATATGTGATTACCTTAGTCGCTGCCTTCATGATCAACTTCATGGCCTGTGGCCTGCTCTTCGGCTTCGGCGTCTATCAAGCCCTCTATGAGTCGATGCATTCAACCGAAAACACCCCGTTTACCGGAGCCTCAGCTGCTGAGGTTGACCTGATCGGCAGCCTGTCCACATCCCTCCTCACGCTTGGAGCCCCCTTCGCAGTTGGATGGGCCAAGACCTTCAACCCCCAGCTTGTCGTCTGTGCCGGCGGCCTGATCTTCGGAGTCGCACATATTCTCGCCAGCTTTGGCAAGGAACTCTGGCACTTCCAGCTGTCACAGGGCCTCCTGGCAGGCATCGGTGCTTGTCTTGCCTTTCTGCCGTCCATGACTGTGACTCCGACGTGGTTCGGAAAACACAGAGGTCTGGCCATGGGGATCGTTTCCTCTGGGACCGGCGCCGGCGGGCTTGTCTGGGCTCCAGCCCTCTCTGCTTGTATTGGGCGAATTGGATTCCGCAACACCCTGCGCCTGACGGGCACGCTGTCGACTGTCGTCCTGTGCCTATCGGCCACTGTCCTGGACTGGGAGCCCACTACGGCCGCCCAATTGCATTCCGAGAAGGCGGCGCTACCTGGCAAGAGCAGGCTCTGGCGGATCCCCATGCCGTCGCTGGCAACCATTAGGGAACGCAAATTCATAGCGCAAGCCATGGCCGCATTCTTCCAGAGCGCCGCTTACTACATACCCGTCATCTTCACTGTCTCGTATGCGAAAACCTTGGGTCTAAGTGACACTGATGGAGCGAACCTGACCGCCATCAACAACGCCTGCAACGCCATTGGGAAAATCAGCGTAGGACTCGTGGCGGACCGCATCGGAAGAATCAACTCATTCTTCCTGACGACACTGATCAGCGCTGCCGCGACGCTCGGCCTGTGGGTGTCCAGCACGCAACTCGGTGCGGACAATGAACTGGCCGGGAGGGCTCTCTTCATCACCTTCACCGTCCTGTACGGGTTGTTCGCCACCGCATTCGTCAGCCTCTTCTCGCCGGTGCTCGCGGAGCTCTTTGGGATCCAGGCCATCCCTCGCGTGTCTGGGATGATGTACATGATGCAGGGTACGGCAGCAATCATTGGGACGCCCGTGGCTGGTGTCTTGATTCCAAATGACGGAGTCTCAAGGGGCCCTGACGACTACCTCAAGATGGCTATTTTGGTCGGGGCTTTGATGAGCGCAGCTACTGGGGCTGTGGCATGGGTTCGGCTCGAAGCTACGAAGGAGCGTCTACGGGCTGGACAGCGCATGATCTGGAAGCTGTAGATAATAGCTACATGTTGCAGTATACTACTCATTGGGGAGCCGTAGATACTGAGAACTCTTGAAAAGTTCTACTGTAAATAAGCGCAAGGACCAGTACCCTGGTTGGGGTGACGAAGCCCACGGAGGCTCGCAAGGATAGTGTGGACAGCAACATCGTCAGTTTCAACATAGCAGCCTCTGGAAATCCTGCCGCAGAATTACTTCAGCCTCGTCTCCTTCTTTCATCAAGATCACCAGGCACACGACGCGCATCCACATGTCTGGAAGCGTATCGGACCCTTTATACTGGGCCATTTGTTCTTGGAAACACGACCATGAATCGACTACACATGGTGAGTCACCGACTATTACTCAATTTTGTAATTTAATTCTTCTATTTTCAGCCTCCTTCATTTTATTCCCCCCTATCTCTCTACATTCATTCTACACCCCTCGTTGAAGTCCTTTCAACGCTTCTGTCACTCTCAAACAAGTTCTACTCTTTGATAATCCACTATGTCTTCTACGGCACCAGCGCCCCATCAGCATCCCCTCGATGTCATTGGAAACACGCCTATCCTACGACTACGCAATGTCGTGCCGGACGGCTGTGCTTCAGTCTATCTCAAGCTTGAGAACATGAACCCGACTGCTTCTTACAAGGACCGCCTCGCCCGGGCAATCATCGACCAGGCCGAGAGTAGCGGCCGGCTCAAGCCAGGGATGACGGTCATCGAGGCCACTGGCGGCAGCACAGGAACGGCCCTCGCGTATATTTGCGCTCTCAAGAAGTACCCGTTCCGCGCCGTCTGTTCCGACGCCATCGCAGGGGAGAAGCTGCGGGCCATGACGGCCTTCGGGGCCACGCTGGATGTTGTGAACAGCCCCACCGGAAAGTCCACCCCAGACCTCATGCAGGCTATGGTCGACCGGGCCCGCTCTACCGCCGAGAAAGAGGGCTGGTTCTTCACAGACCAGTTCAACAACCGCGACGCTATTGCCGGCTATCATGTCCTGGGCCAGGAACTTGTCCAGCAGCTGCCAGCCGGCATCGATAGCTTCTGTAGCGCTGTGGGCGGCGCCGGCATGGCAATGGGCGTTGCCGACGTGCTCAAAAAGGCGAAGAAAGACACCCGAGTTGTCGTGTTCGAACCAGCCAGCGCTCCTCTACTCACCCAAGGGAAGCCTGGGACGCACGGGGTGGACGGGATCGGGCCGGGCTTCATCCCGCCTCTCCTGGACGAGAGCTTGTATGATGAAGCCCGGGCTATCTCGGAGGACGAGGCCCGCAAAATGTGCCGCAGACTCGCGGCTGAGGAAGGCTTGCTTGTTGGGACCTCTACTGGGCTGAATGTAGTCGGCGCCATTCAACTCGCTCATGAGTTAGGACCGGGAAAAATTGTCGTGACGGTTGCTTGCGACTCGGGCTTGAAATACCTGAACGGTCCACTGTTTGCCTGAGCTGAGTTTACCTTTCCTTTCAAGTCCCTACTTAGACATCAATAAAGAGACATAACAATCAGCCTCATGGCTACAACCCTTCTTTCCTACTTCTGAGTTAGCCAATATCCAGGAAAGTAATGGAAATCAAGCTGCAGATCTCCCGTCTTATGGACTCAATATGACAGCATTGTGGCTGACCAATCCGACGCCCATTGAGGCTTTCCTGGTCGTTGATATTAGCAGGCGTGGTCTGGTTGGTGCTGTCCTCGAATCTCACATACCTATGGCGTCGTCACAAAGTTCCAATCGAGGTCGGTACCCAGTATGGCGGATCACATCGATGGCAACAGCAACCCTAGGATCCTGTAGGACGTTGTAACCAGCTTTCAGGACCAGGAAAGAGACATCAGGATTCTCGATCCATCGTGCGGCCACAGAAAGATCGGCAGTACCACCTCCCATGATGAAAATGTCATACTGATTCGCTCACTATAATTTTTGACGGAAAAATACATATGGATGGAATTATGGATGGCGAATGAACGCAAGCGAACAGTATTACTTCGACAGAAGAACAGACATCTGGATAATGCCAATCTTGGTTCCATGTAGGTATCGAAGTCAGATAAAAAGCCGGAGTTAAGGTGATACCGTCAGTAAAGGTGACACTTCATGTCCACGCGCTACATGGCCCTCTGGAAACTCACATGAGTAAATCTATCTGTTGAGCCACGGTATTGATCCATTCCATCGTGCTGGTCTGTATGTATGTTACCTTCAATACTGGGTGTTCATGCTTTGTTTGAAGGACTTAGATTCGTATCAATCTTAGCCAGCATCAATTGCATCAAGAGTATCGTACGACGTCAAGTGCAAGGTAATACTTGGTGAGGAGTGCCACGATCACCATGGGATGCTGGGAGGCTGCTGTGCAACCGCACTCCACGGCCCTCCCCAGTTGTCGGTTAAGTCAAATCCTCGGAAGAAGAGACAGAAAGCTGATCTTCCGCAGTATGCGTCTCTCAAGTGCTGCTACAGGCGATCCATGGTTATTGGCAGGGTCGATCAGTGTATCTCACCAATCTTTCAACCTCGACACGGTTTGCGACCAAATATTCCACAATCAAAGCCAAAGAGTCTAGGAGGTAGCTTTTTGCTCAGAGTAAGAGATAATCTTGATTCCAATCAATTAAAATGACTGTTAACATATCAATATATTTATGTGTCGCCTCAGGCTGTCAGAGTGACCTTTTCACTTGCCGGGAACTCTCCGTACAAAGACACCCAAACACTCAATACATACTTAAGTACGACTCAATTCTAGTGTGTATTTCACGCATTATAGAACCTGATTTTCTGCACGCTGGCGGTAGGCTTTGCCCATCATCTGTGCTGCCGACCTAGGTATCTAGCACGGAGCTCTGTTCAGCTTTAAGAAGCTTGATTAGCTATCCACTTGTGTGAGTCTACACAACGAAGTTGGTCTGGATGCACTCGATAATAGAGGTCACCATTTCGTGCGTCATGTATGCATGTGGTGGAACAGTGTTATTACATTCTAGAGGGCATCATTCCATTGCTCTCCGCCAAGCTGTGAAGACACAGTATCATACAGACCAACTTACACAGCCATGTGTTCAGCAGACAACCGGCAAGTTAGAGGAACACCGCCAATAATTTGGCGGTGTAATATTTCATTCCGAAAGGCAAAGTCTCGGTCCTCAAAACCGCCTCCCAAACAACACTGTGCCCCCCAGCACGCGTCCGATCACGTAGCCAGCGTATATTCCAGACAGGATAGTCACCGGCCACTTCTGCCACTCGCGATCCCAGTCCAGGGGGATGGGCACGGCGCCGAGCCAGGCGCCGAGGAACCCGCCCAGCAGCCCGCCAAAGGTCTCGTCGAATGGGGCCCTGAACCCCGCGACGGCAGCCCAGGTGCCCGCGTCGACGCCGTGGGTGTAGAACAGCGGGAAGGCAGTGAGCAGGGACAGGTGGGCTGCGCAGAGGAAGGTGTGAGAGACGTGGGTGAGCAGGGGCGCCCCGAAGAGGATCATGGTAACGTGGAGGAGCGGCGCCAGGATCAGTGAGAGCAGGAGGGAGAGGAGGGCAGCCTAGACAGGGCCAAAGTCAGCATCGCGAGCCTTTTCTAGGAGGTAAGTCGTAGTGTGGGTGCGTCTGCATACAATGATAAAGTTTGGGCCGGACCCGTCGCCGGCCTTCTTCTTCTCACCGGGCTTGGGCTTCCTGTTCTTTGGAGAGCCGGCTCCGGCCGCTGGGAGACACACGAAGGCGTAGAGAACGTGCAGGAGGCCAATGACGGGCAGCGAAGTCGTCATTGTTGGGACGGGGTCGGCGACGAGGCGCTTGAAGCTGGCGAGGAAGAGGCTTGCCAGGACGATGGGCAAGACATGGCGGACGGCCTGCGACGCGGCAGTGGAGTTGAGGTGGACAGGTTGCATTTGGGGGGGCTCGTTCGGCTTCCCCGAGACTGACTGAGCCTTTGCCGTCTTTGTGACTGTTGAAGACATGGTGACGGGGTCGACTAGAGGCATCTGGGTGGACGTCGTGGTGGCGGTGTTGGCGGTCAAGGTCGGAGGCGTGGAACTGGAGCACTCAACCTTTGGAGCTCTCGAGAGTGCACTGCATGTAATTGAAAGTGGAACTGGACAGAGGGAGCTCAAATCCATGCTGAGTCATCAGGATGGGTGGGCGATAAGATAAGAGAGCTCCTGTGGGACCCCGCCATCGAGTCCCTGCGTCTGCATTCGACCCCTCATACCGAAGGAAGGGACCGAGGGAATTTTCCCTCATTGCCCATCGCGTCTCCATTGTGTTCCTAGACAAATGTCATGTTCTTGTCTGAAGAGGACACAGAGGGCTGAAGACCAGGCGGCCGTATCATCGCTCATTTCACCACCAATCTATCCCGAGCACAAAGAGGCCAAAGTGAAACCGGGATGGTGGGGACCTGCGGGACGACAACATCGAAGAGACGCTTGGTGCCCCAAACGCAGAATCCACTTTAGAGGGTCTGTCCGAGAGATTCGCGTCCCTTGTCTGGGCAAAGCGAGTTGAGATCGAGGTCCCAATTGCAAATGCTGTAGAGTGCAGATCTGATGAGATCTGCGCTGGTCTTCTCTGGCCATGTTACTGCCACTCCGTCAACACCATATGGCCATCACCACAATGGGAAATATTGGTCGTGCATGTCGCGCGCTCAAGCACTGGGCATCGATATGGCGGATCGGCCCTTTATCACCGCCCAGTGCCATTCCTCTTCGCGTCCGACGGGTCCACGCCGTTTCAATGACTGATAGCGTCATCTATTCGGCGTTGAAAAAGAAGGATGCCATGTCTTGCAGCCCCCGCCCCCAGCCAGCCGTGTACTAGACTCAACATCCCTTAGTCTGCCTGGTGTGTAATTGTAGCACTATCTAGACTAGGTCACACCGTTTTCTGTCTCGCGATGCGGCGAGTCAATCACCCCTTACCCACGTGCTGTCGATAGCCGTGCATATAAATATATATATCTATATGCCTCGCAATCTCAAAATAAAGCTGTCAACTTCTGGACATATTCAAAGTGATCATCCATCTGAGTGTTCTGTATCCGCGACTTGACTCTCATTCTCACCATCACCGCCTCCCGCGCCGCGCCACGGAGCATTTCTCATCTCTTCCGGCCAGAGCACTCACAACTCACCTCACCCCTACGCCTTCACAAGCCACCATGGCGGACGGTAAACGAGCAGTCGACTCCAGCAGAGGTAAGCTGTCCTCATTTAGATAGATGATATGATATAAACCCTTCCATTCAGGACTATTGCTCACCTCGATATCCAGTCTGGACGACCCTCATCACAAACACAAACTACCTCTCGGGCCTTCTCACCCTGGACTACTCGCTCAAGAAGCAAAAGTCGGCATACCCGCTCGTGGCCCTCTACACAGACACCTTCCCGGCAGAGGGCCTGGCCGCCCTGGACGCCCGCGGCATCCCCCACCAGAAGATCAAGTACCTGCTGCCCACAAAGTCCACCCGCGACTACAGCAACGACCCGCGCTTCTACGACTGCTGGAGCAAGCTCACCCCCTTCGGCCTGACGCAGTACGACCGCGTCGTCCAGCTCGACAGCGACATGCTGGTGCTGCAGAACATGGACGAGCTCATGACCATGGCCCTGGACGACGGCGCCGCCGCCGCGGCTGGCGGGCCCGACTCGAAGCGCGTCTTCGCCGCCGGCCACGCCTGCGTCTGCAATCCGCTCAAGAAGGCCCACTACCCGAAAGACTGGGTGCCTGAGAACTGCGCCTTCACGTCGCAGCACGCGGACCCGGACGCCGCGCAGGCCGAGGCCGCCGACCCTGCCGTGGGCCCCCTGGGCTTCATGAACGGCGGCCTGCAGGTCGTCAACCCCAGCGCCGAGGTGTTTGAGCAGATCGTTGGCTTCATGGACGGCCACGCCGGCGACCTCGAGTTCGCCGACCAGAGCCTGCTGAGCGAGCTGTACCGCGGCCGCTGGGTCGCCCTGCCCTACATCTACAACGCCCTCAAGACCCTGCGCTGGGACGGCGTGCACAGCCAGATCTGGCGCGACGACAGGGTCAAGAACATCCACTACATCCTCACCCCAAACCCCTGGGACGAGCTGGACGCCGACGGGAACAGCACCAGCAAGGACGAGACGCACCGCTGGTGGGCTGACGTGAACAAGGAGAGGAGGTCGGACGAGAAGAGTAAGGGGGTCAAGGATGATGGCTTCTGAGCTCTTCTCTTCCCGACAGGCACATCATTGGCTGCGTGAGGGATTGGTGGTCACAATTCACAGGAGCAAAAAGGGTACGATGCGGACGTGTACGAGCGATTTTGTCTACGTCGACGTTTGTGTTCTTTTCCTTTACTCAGCAAGAGTACGTAGCGGAGAGACTTGTGCTACCAAAAGAGTACATGGAGAAGAAGAAATCCCCAAACCTCCTGTTCATGACTCCATGAATGATTGATCTGACAGTCTGAGTCTATATCCCAACGCCCGTCTTATGCAATTGCTTCCCTCCTGCTCCTTGCTACAAGCGCAAAACGTGAAAAACAAGGAAACTTCAAGGGGATATCTCGGCGAAGGAAGGGAAACTAGGATCTGGGTGGACGAGGAGGCCCAAACCAGACCGTATCCATGCTAACTATATTTGTCCACGAGTGAACCAGTTCTAAGACCACCGGTCACTTTTTCTTGGTCAAGGGCATATCCTCTTGATAAAGTGCCACGACTGTTTGTGCTGTACGTTTCACAACAACGTACCTTCAGACCTCGGTCTGCACTATCGTCCGGGCCCAGGCTTGTATTTCTTTCGAGATGTTAGCAAAATACCTTGGCAGTCAGCGAGGGGATTGGACCTACATCTTCTGCCCTCCTAAGATTCTCCGGATCCAAAGCATTGGTCGCCCCCATGAGCGCCTGCCCCACTGCTCGGGTTGCCCCGATCGCTGGGCGAAAAATGATTGTCGGCGTCCTGCTCATTACAGTCCTCGCCGCTCCCCTCTCAAGCACTTCGCCGGGGACGGCGATGACAGCATCCCTGGCCACGTTGAGGTCACGAGCAAGGCTACTGTAGGCGTGGCGCAGGCCTTGGACGACGCCGGTGGGCTGGTCCGCATACAGGGAAATCTGCTTCTTCTCCTCTGGTTCCATCTCCTCTTCCTCCCACCCTGTCTGGAGTGACCCTGTCTCGGCAGCACTCGAGCCGCCTTCTCCCGAAGTCTTGGTCAGCATATCCTCCGCGCCTTGGAGCACATACTGGGTGCCGACTGCCACCTTGGCGCCTAATTTTACAATCTCAGTCCCTGTGGTGCGGGCAAAAGCGGCCGCGCCTTTGCCGATACTGCGGACGATCCGTCCGTCCTTCTTGTACTCCTTGATGGGAATCTCGATGAGGTCACGGAATCCGCTTCCCACGTTTACCAGATGACGAACTGGAGCTACACCAGCTAGAACGCTGGCGAGTTGGGTGCGTTTCACGTCTGGCGTCCAGATGTCGTTGAGAGTATTGCCCAGACGTTCCCATCCTGTGGTGCCGTACACAATGGTGTGCCGCAGCGTCATGCGGGCCCTTTCCAAGATCACAAAGTTCATGAACTCCGACGTGCGCCCGCCTCGAAGACCGGCATAATCCACCCTTTTTGGTTTGAAGTCCAGAGTGACTGGTATGGCATTGATCTCGGCGCGTTGAATGAACGCTTCGTCACTTGGAGACGGGTCAGATGGCATCTGGGATTCGTCCTTGAATTGGAAGAAACGCTCGATAAATTCAAGCGCATCCTGGTCAACATGCAAGCGAAGCGGGAGAATGTTAGCCTTGAGAACAAATTCGACGGCCGCTAGTTCAGGAACCGGTTTGACAAGAAGGATCTCGAGGTGCACCATGTTTGCGCCAAGCTCGCGCTCGCCAGCGTCCAGATCGTACGTGGCAAACTTCTTCCACGTGGAGGTCGGGACATGGTCAAAGACAACCAGGTTCTGAACACGAACATCAATGGAGGTATCCGTTTCGCCCGAGTCTGGCGGTAACTTGATGAGGTCCACATTGACACCCTGCAACTCGAATGTGATCTTGTGGCGTCTGCTCCTGGTGAGGCGCAACTTCTTCGCCCTGGATCGGAACTGGCCAGCCACCGTTCGGGTTGTGGTAGTGGTGACCGAGGTGGTTGCTACCGACTCTGCGTCGTCTAACTGATGATTTATACCTCCGACCAACTCGCGAGGATCGTGGTTTGCAGGAATGCTAACGTAGATGGAGTTGAACAGGCAGTCCCCGACAACATCCTGGTCGTCGAAGTCCGCTTCGTCCAGAGACCTTCGGCCAGCTCGGGAGCGGCGTTCGTATGCTTTGGTCTCAACTTCTTCCACCGTCTTCGTGATGGCCTCGCGAGTGTGTTGCCAGTCATAGCCATCAAAGAGGTTCCATATGACGTGAACATCTCGGACCCTCACGTTTAGCGGACTCTTGGGCACCCGAGCTTTCTTTGCTTCATCGTACCTATTCTTGGCCGAATTCCAGTGATGAGCATCACCAGGCGCAGTCGGATCTTGCCCAAAGTAGTTTTCATCGATCTGAATCTCTGAGTTCGAGCCAAAATCTTCACTCGGCACAAGTGAGTCAGGCTGCGAAGGGAACATATCCTCAGCCCTGTTCTGAGTAGTTGTAGTGCCAGATATCAAAGATGACGATGTGGCATCGAAGATGCTTTCAGCAACAGCGGGCTGGTTGGCGAAGTATTTTGGCTCGATTTCCAGAGGACTCGAGCCTACTATTTCCCCCTCCGACATGTCGTCCCCGCCACCGAGCTCCTGGGCCATGGCGAAGTCATCGTCGAAATTATAGTCGCCTTCTGCCCTGCCGAAGGCGTCGGCTGTGATTGACGCTAACATGTCTTGCATAGGAATGATCTCAGTCTTGAATTTCACCTCCCTGCTTGGCGGAGTCGGGGGCTTCAACGCGCCAGTGAGCGCAATCAGAGTATGGGTAGAGTCTGCGCAAGTCTCGAGAACCAGCAGGTCGTCTCGGAGCTCAACATCGACGTGCATTTCTCCGCTCGGCCCTGCCGTGGCTTCAATCGTGGCTCTCGCCGAAGAGATTTGACAGATGTTCACATAGCCCTTATTGCAAAATCTCGAAACCATGTCCGTCTGTCTTTGGACGTCTGATCCGCGGTGCCTCGATGGCCCTGTTATCTGTGGAGATTCGAGCGAAGAGACATCGTCAACAAGAAGAATAGCCGCTTTCTTCAAATTTGCAACTGCTTTCACGTCGTCACCAGCAGGCAAGGCGACCTCCACATGGGCATCCTGGAGGACTACATTCAACTTGGATGTCAGAGCTAAGGGGTTCAGCCCTAGCAGACAGTCACGAAAAGCAACGTTGACGATAGTCGGCTTAGTTGTTCCGCCCTTAGGCGAGTGCGGTGACGGCGATGGTGGGTTCCTAACCAGTGCGGTATGTGCCTGCTCTCCAAGGTTGGCCACAGAGGCTGCTAACATTGCGTCAAACTCTTGCGGCGTGGTTTCCGAGGACAGACCCAGTGCGTCCATTATTGTGGGAACGCGATACTCGAAGTTGATGTTCCGCATCCTAACCTTGATGACAGGTTCCATTTCGTCACCTATGACTCGCACCATAAGGACCGGTGATTGCGCGAGGAGGCCAGACTTCAAGTCGATAGTTGAGCCGACAAGCTCCTCGATACTGTTTCTGTCCACTTTGATGGTATCGACTCCGAAGGCAGCCAGCGAAGGGAAGGCAATATGGGCCAGTTCAAGGTCAGCCAGGTGCGCATTCACTTTACCAAATCTACCGCCAACATCCACCGACGCATCCAAATTATGGATGAGACCAAGTGTCAGTAAGCCAGGCCGGTCGTCCTCGGGGAGGTATTTGGCCACGGTCCCAAGACGAGCCAGCTCCTCTCCCAGAGAAGGGATTGAGTCGAGCTGATGCACTCTAGTGACCTGTGCCTGTACATCGTCCAAGGTCAGTTTTAGAACAGATCCTTTCCTTCGCTGCCGCAACAGCGTGTCGACCATAATGTCGTCCTCATTGTCGTCGAATTGTCCCTTCGAGGGTGTAATCAGGGCGAGGAGCCGATCCAAGTCATCTTCCCGAGGCAAAACTAGGTAGTCGATACGCGTGTTTGACAGGGTGATGGTAACAGGTGGCCCGCCATGAATTCGCTCTGCATGTGGCCCTGACGCATGGATTTTGCTTATTCCAATCCCAATAATGCCGCCCCGGCTCACCATCTTGACAGCTGTCGTCCGAACGCGAACGCCACACTTCTTGCCCTCCACGTCGATTTGTAGACCACCGATTCGGACATCAACTTTGCTTTCGGACGCCACTGCTGGGGTGTCCGGCTGAGATGGGATGTCAAATCGCACTCCTCTTGGCTTGCCAGATCTCGCCTTTGGTTTGCCAGGCGAGCCACTTAAAGTCATTGAAGAGCTCATTTGGAGGAAACCACTTAGCCCACCAAACCAGCTAAAAGTCTCGTCCAACCGCTGTAAGTCGACATGCACACGGAGCGGAAGCGTGTTGATCTCAAACCGGTTGCTATCCTTAGATGCTGAGATTTTGACAGAGACATCTGCTCCGGCTTCCGGAAACACATCTCTGACCGAGGCTCGCATCTGAGCTTCTTGATCGAACGATAGTATATCGCTATCTTGGTAGCCAAATCGAAACTTCTCGAGACTAACCCGGGCTTCCGCGCCAGAGTCGGCTTGAGACAAGTTTGCCTGCAGATGTTCCAGCTCAGCTCTCAAGAGCGTCTCAGCCTCAAAGCCCGATACCGGTAAGTCCGACGCCTTTGCCGTCGTGGCATGAACGCCAAAAAGTTTCTCGAGAAACAAAATCGAAATCTTCTGTACCGAGAGCTTGACATCGGGTATTGAGGAGTCCGTTGGTCGCGGAATTCCATCGTCGGTACCTTCAGATGGCCTTTGTGGTGATTTGAAAGTCTCTAGTAAACGAAGACCCAGCATTGCGAGAACAAAGCCGACTGAAGTATCGAAACGGACTTCGAGGGGTGTTAGGTCTATTTCGATTGATCCATCATCATCCTCTGAATCCGCGGGCTCTGGCTCAGTTTCAAAATGCAGCGATCCTGGTCCAGCAGTTGAATAGACGGAGAAAGCCCCTGGAACATTTTGAAAGGTCGACTTTGCCAGTTGTGGCGTCCCGTCTGCACTCGACACTTGGATATGCTTATGTTTGGTCGGTAAGTATACGGAAATCGACGCGAGAGAAACGATCTCTCGATGAATATTGCTCGGACCTTGGGTTTCGGGATCGTCTGCTATGGCGGCGCTGCTAGGTTCGGCGGCTGTCTCGCGTTCCACAGCCGGTTCCTGCTCGCCTTGCGCTTCTCCTCCTTCCTGTGGCGACGGACATATCGATGTGGAGGGATCCTGAGTTTTGGTTGTTGCCGAATCCTGCTGCTGAATGTCTCTTTCATTGTGACTCAGATCATTAGCCGCCCGCACAGGTAAATCCGTCTTGGAGCCTGGCGAATCCTCAGGAGTTGAGGTATTTGAATCCCATGCCCCGGGCATTGAGTCACGCCTCGACTGGACCTCTCCGTGTGAGAAGGCGCTCATGTACATGCTCTCTGCCTCCTCGTGGCTAAATAATTGCGACTGGGCAAGATCGTCGTTGGGCCGAGCCCCAGAATCATCACTTGCAGGATCGGATGAGATGGAATGTTCGAGGAAATTGTCCATAGCATGTCTACCTTCATGGTTTACCGAGACGTTCGATGCGGATGGCCACAGAGATGGCTCTTCTGCATCCTCATGCTGCCCGCCAAAGTCATGGTAGACGGAGGCCCTCGGTGTCGATAAAGACGATGCGGGCTCTTGCTGTTCATCTCCTGTGCTGCTAGAGTCGTCCAGCTCATAAGGAATGTTGAAAGCCTCCTCGCTATCTTGTAACAAGCGTTCGCTCTGGGAGAGATCGGCGCTGGACTCAGGCATCAGGCCCTCACGGAAGTGTTCGGCTTGAGGAGGCTCCATATTTGACGGAGGACTCCTCACATTCATCACCGGAGATCTCGACGCTGCAGAAGTCATGGAAGGCGATCTCGCTAGGTTGGATAATAAGTCTGCCTCCGAGATGAGGGAGGCGCGAATTGTGTTGAGTGAGATGTGCCGCTTGCCTTCTTTCGGTACGATACGCGTGCTGACTCCATCTTGTCGAAGCTGGGTCGTGACGCCTTCAACTTCGAGCTCATCGAGAGTGACCTGCAGGGTAACCGATTCGGTCTCGGTTTGTTTCTGGTCCACGGGAATATCGACTTCGAGTTGTAGGGCAACATCCCTGATATTGACCTGCATGCGGTCGAGGACACCCTGCAAGAAGTCTGTTAAGAACACCGGTAGAGA
This sequence comes from Diaporthe australafricana, assembly GCA_039880735.1. Taxonomy (NCBI): domain Eukaryota; kingdom Fungi; phylum Ascomycota; class Sordariomycetes; order Diaporthales; family Diaporthaceae; genus Diaporthe; species Diaporthe australafricana. The sequence goes on along the minus strand of JBCEDM010000001.1, from coordinate 5,274,039 downwards.
GAGCCCCTGTCCAGTGCCGTATGTCAGGTCTTCCTCGTTGCTGTCCTCACTGGATGCCACGGACGCGCCCAGGTCTGTTCTCTCGGAGGCTAGGGCTTCTTCCAAAGCCCTCTTCTCCTTAGACGGCTGGGTCTCCAGAAAAGACTGCGCCAGGTCGGCAGCGGTGGGGACGACATCCGAGCCTGACCTCTGTTTGACACTTTTCTTGAATTTTCCAACAGGCGGGTCGCGCGTTGAAACAATCAGCGCGATACGCACACCGGACGCGGTGACCTGAATGGAGCTAGAATACAGATCGAGTGGAATGGTGATTTGTAGACGGGAGACCTTTGCCGTTTTGATTCGATATTCGGAAGGCAGGCTGAGGTGCCTTCTTATTTTCTATCAGAGCAAACAAATCAGCATTCATGCCTGCGGGTATTTATCATTCCTAGGGCGGGGGACCGGCTGCAGGTAGCCGTACCTCGACCTTAAGGCCGACGTCTTTGAACTCGAAAGTGTTCCTGAGGCCGAGGGCGGCATCGAGGTTGTCTAAATCAAGAGCGTCGTCTTCGAATATGTCTAGCCTGGCCATGGCATAGCGAAGCAGCCGCTTGGGCATAGCGGAGCTGCGGAAAGACTGGAAGAAGGCAGCCATGTTGAAAGCGCCGTTTCCGTGCTCGGCAGTGTCTCTGTGCCTGGCTCAGGGAGGCGACGGGTGGAGACGCAAAGGAGGATTGTTGTGCTGAGCGGATCTGCCGAGTCGCTCAACGATGACAAGAGAGCCTGAGGACGGAGGAAGAGGCGGCAGGGTGGAGCTCGAAGCCGTGGAAGGCGTTGGGAGGGCAGCGGTGGAAGCGGATGGCGGGGGAGTTCATGTCGACGGAGTCTCCTTGGACGGACGCGCCTGGTGTGGGGGGTGGACAGGACAGGACAGCTTCAGTCTCTTGGGAGTACCATAGCGTTCATTTGAAAAGAACAAGAAAGAACAGGATCCAGGGGATCTAGGGTCTCGTCATCTACAGGAGAGAAGAGGATGGAGTGGACTCCGGCAATAGGTATAAAGTGGGATGAGGGACGACTTGACGAGGTCATCAAGGTATAGGCAGGGCGAATGCACTTACAACTAAAGCGGTCATGGGGACATGGAGGTGCTGTGGCTATCGCGGACTGATAAGCCTGCCTGACCGACTGGTCCATGCATGGCTGTCCCACATGCAAGCCCGCCGGTGCATGGCGTAAGGCGGTCCGTCTCAAACCCACAGCGGTGCAAAGTACCCTGTAGTCTACTTTGTACTGCACAGTACATACGTAAAACGTACTGGAGAGTGGCGGCCCTGACAGCTCCAGCAAGCTCCAGTAGGTGCCGTGCCGTGCCTCCAGTCAAAACGGTTGACGTGGGGTTGATCTGGCAGTGGTGGGACCTTCTGTCACAAGGGGCACAAGGGGCAGGACATCAGGACACCCACCATCACCCGGTGGACGGCACGCTTACACACGGATCAGGTCGCCATGCTGCTGTGCCTACTGATCTGAAGTTGGGTTTTGGCACCTGCTCATTGCCCAGGTACAGTGTGTCCTATTAGTCCCTCTTGGTAGATCTGTTCCGAAGATTGGGACCAATGCTGGCAAGGAAGTGGTGACTTATACAAACTGCGGGGCAGACCTCCTTTGAGATACGTACGACACTGTCGCATGCTCGCACGTATATGTACGTGCAGTACATGCCGGAGCATCTGAAGCAATCTGGCACTTACAGTATCTTCAAGTCTGGTTGCAAAGTGGGGTGGAGTGGAGGCCAACGGTTTAACAGAGAGAGAGCCTGCATTGATATTAACATCGATGCTGGATTGAACCCATTATCAAACCACAGCCTGCTTGATATTTTCTGCAGCTATTGATGCTGCTTGCCTCCAGCTGCAGCATTCAGAACTGCCTCGGTTGGACCTGGGTGCTCACCCAACTCTGTGTGCAGCAGCAAGAGGACTAGCTCTCCCCGTTCCACAGTCCCCAGTCCCAACACGCATCACGGGCCCTGGGCTGCGCCCGCCACCCGGTCTGCCATTCCCCCCTGCCCCCTCTTGGTCGCATTCACTTGTCAACCCGTCCGCTCCACCCATCCGCCACGCCACGCTACGGAGGTCGTAGGGGTAAGAGGTAAGACAGACAGACAGACAGAAAGACAGAGGCAGGCCGAATAGAGGGCTGACTGGCTGATTGACAGGCCATTCTGCTCCAATCCACCCAAGCATCGTCGTTCAAACACTCAATCGTTCGCTCGTCCGCCCACCCATTCCCTACCCTACCGTACCTTTCTGCCCAACAACCTCGCTCTCGGCTGCTGCGACCCCAAAGCCGCCTTCTGACGGCAGTCGACTGCTGTCCTCGGCCAGATTGTTGTCTACACACGGACACGGAGACAGCTGAGCTCGCCCCATCCCGTCCGCATCAGTCCCTTGCCTAGTCCCCCACAGCAGCAGCATAGACTTTTGCGACCGTTCCGTTCCACCTCGCACACTCCATCCCTACCCACCGGCCGCCGCCCCGCGAGGAGCTCCAGATATTCGACACGCCCACGCCGACCTGCGATTCTTAATGGCTCGACCGGCGACGAGAGAACCATGAACTCCCTCAATTTCGTCTCCTCCCGCGTCTCTCCCTCCTCCTCCACCCCTGCTCCCACACGATCCAACTCCCTTGGCTCGATGGGCATCACCGTCACTTCCGAGGAGGAGGAGCAGCAGCAACTTGCTTCCCCAGGGAGCATCGACGAAAAAGGTTCCCATTCCGCGGGAACCGACGGTTACGAGCCCGCTGGCGCCCTGCCCGATGAACACACTCCTCTGCTGTCAGGAACCGATCCCAAAAACCCCGGGGTCAGGCAGTCGGCCTGGCACCTGATTCCCAGGCGGATATTCAGCGCTGTCATCGACTCGCTGCGCTGGGTTCTGTCTACTTTGGCCGCACCCGCTGTGTACCTAATCGCTTGTCTCTACGACGAACACGGACACTTCGCCCCCTGGCTACAATTCAAGAAGCTATTCGGCGCATATCACGCGGATCCACGGAAATTGGCTGCGGCAATGCAAGAGAAAGCCGCGATGGAAGACAGCAACAACTTGGCGCGAGGCGAGACTATCAATATAGGTCGAGGGAGCGCCATGACGACACGTCCTATACCATCATCTGGCTCCTCGACGTCGGGCCTTTCCAGCGAATCCGAGTCTGAAATGGACAGGGAATCGGGTAGCAGGCACTCGCGATCCAAGTCCTTGCAAAGCTCTGAGGAGATCAGCCCTTCGAGACGATCCATCCGGATCAAGTTGCACAACGAGGAATCCCTGAGGCAACGCAAACAGAAAAAAGGACAGTCGGCCAGCTCTCGCCGCGGTACAGCGGGTAATCAGCAGCAGAAGGATATATCAGCGCATCTCAAGTCGCCCACGTCTCCCGTCGGTGCCTTGACGAAATACCCCAAGACCCCGGCGCCTCCGAGGCCGCTCATCCCCCGACGTCAACCATCGTATATCAATGTAGAGGCCGACGCGCAGACTCCGCAGAAGACCTTAATCCTTGACCTGGACGAGACCCTGATTCACAGCATGTCCAAAGGGGGCAGGATGAGCACCGGACACATGGTGGAGGTCAAGCTGAACACAACTTATGTCGGGGTCGGCGGGCAGGCCAGCATAGGACCTCAGCACCCTATATTGTATTACGTCCATAAGCGACCCCATTGCGACGATTTCTTGCGACGGGTGAGTGCTGACCCGCCTTCTGTTGTTTGCTGCGGCTAGTGTGTTGGAGAAGGATACTAACGCAGCAGCACACCAGGTCTGCAAATGGTTCAACCTCGTGGTATTCACGGCGTCTGTGCAGGAATACGCTGACCCGGTAATCGACTGGTTGGAATCGGAAAGGAAATTCTTTTCGGCACGGTACTACCGGCAGCACTGCACATTCAGGCACGGTGCCTTCATCAAGGACTTAAGTGCTGTCGAGCCTGATCTGAGCAAGGTCATGATCCTAGACAACAGCCCGCTCAGCTACATGTTCCACCAAGGTCAGTGATTGATCACTCGTCTGACACTCAAGTCATCGGGAACCAGCAGCTGACGGCCGTCCACACAGATAATGCGATCCCAATACAAGGCTGGATCAACGATCCCACAGACAACGACTTGCAACATCTTATACCATTTTTTGAGGGGCTCCAGTACGTCTCGGACGTGCGTGCACTGTTAGCGTTGAGAGGAGGCGAAGACGGCCAGCATATGGTGGTGTAGGGATCCCATCTCACCTCGGTCGAGTGAGTCCAAGGGGACAGAACGCAGTTGAATCGCCTCTCCAATCGTCTGTTGAGCGGTACGGAGGGGAAGGGGCCATCTCAACCTTTGGGTGGGACGACCCCGTGGAGCTGAGGCGAGGCGAAGCCAACGCGTCCTGTCCATGGCTGGGCTCGCTTTGAGGGCGTGTGGATGTGTGTAGAATTGTGCAAAAAAGCAAGTAGAAAGCGAGTGGCAGTTTTGTTCATCCTGGGCCGCTAGCTTTGCGGCAATCGTCGACTCTTCTGCACTAGAGAGGGCGAATTGTACTTGAGTGGACGACCCCTTCACCGTGCCCTTGTATAAGTCCAATCCAAGGATCATATCGAGGGATTGAAGGAGAAAGGCGAAGGGTGTCAAGATGTGTAAGTGCCTTGTCACGGTTCATCGCAAAGTGAAAAGACAGCAGGTAAAGTCACCGTCCTGCGGCCAGGCTCGCTCTATACTTGAACGTGTGCCAGCATGGCAAAGGCTGCTGCAGCCTGACGAGTAAACAAATCATTCGCCACACGACACGTGCGAATCGCAACTCTGCGCCCCGGTCACTCCCTCTTTCGGCCCCTGGCAGTTGAGGCGTTTTCCAAGATTTGTGGCTTGTCTTTCGGTCATGAAAATGAAGGTACCTGCTTCGCAGTAAGTTTGCCACGGAATCAATGTGGGAGCACAAAGTACCCGCCCTGGCGGAGTGTGAGGCGCTTGGCGCACTGACCCATGCTAGGTGCGAGCTTCAAAGCTACCCCAAGCTGTGACATCATCGCGCATCTGACCCAAGCTCTATTTAGTGCCCTTTGTAGTGCCGATGGGATGCGCTGCGCTGTGATGCGATGCGATGAGGGACGGGAGTCTGGGGAGACTGGGAGATTGACTATACGCCATTTTTTCACGAAACCCGGACACAAGGATCGCCAGCCTACCTCCTCCCCCCCCCGGGAAGTTCCCTTTGAACGGCGGAGGTGCTCAAAGGCGGCCTAGTGTGACGTGGGCGGTTCCAGGCTGGCATAGTAGAGAGGCGAGAGGTATCATGAGACCGGGTTGTTTTCTCCTTGGTCAACCAAATCGGGATGCGTGTGAGCTCCTCCAAGTCCAGGTTCAGGCCACGGCCACGGCCACGGCCTGGGCTGGACTGCAGGGCTGGAGAAGATCTCCCGGGAAGACATTGTTGGCCTGGACCAGGACCAGGACCTGCACCTGCACCTGGCAGCAGTGACGAAATCAGAGGGGAGGTAGTCGCGACGTCGAAGCTAGTCCCTGGCTGGGCCGACTGGTTGTTATTGCCTCATTACATAGGTACTAGTCCCTCCTGGGGGACCAGTGACGACTGTTGAACGTAAGACAAGCAGCATCATAGGCGTTTACCTGGTTACCTTGGACCTGCCAGTTTAAAACCCAATCCGCCCGCCTCCCGTTCTCTGTCCTTCTTTGATGTGTATTCCAATACATCGCGGAGCTCAGTCCTGATATCTCATCCATCAAAACTTACCACCACACAACACAATCTACCGCCACAACCTCATCAACCCATCATGTCTCTGCACTGTGAGTGTTCATGCTAGACATTTAACTCAGCCATCACATCTGAGCCCTTGCCATTCCTAGCCATTGGATGCGGACAAGCCTGTTCTGGCGGTCCAATGTCCCCGGAGCTTCATTCATCGACAGTACTCGCGCAGCTAGCTAACACAGCTTTTCCACAGACCTCCCCCCCGTCAAGCCGTCGGCCATTGCCCTGGGCGCCGTCTTCAACCAGTCCGTTGAGACAGCCGGTGAGCATGCGCGTTCCTCACAGCTGTCAAGCTACAAGACACTGACCATCGCCAAGTCCTGAGCCCTCTGTTCGGTCAGGCATACCAGAGTGCTAAGCGCGCCAACTCCAGCGAGCAGTTCATTCAGTCCAAGGAGGCCACCTCAGTCGCTGTCGCCTGGGGCACAACCGTGAGTACCACCATCATCACTGTGACCGAAGACTCATTATGTACTGATTGTCACCACAGGCTGTCGGATCTGCTCTGCAGAGTTACGGTGTCGGCGCCCTGCTCAACGCGACCGGTACCTTGTCCTACAAGGGAGCTGCCTACCTCGGCGGCCTCATCTTCCTGGCCACGTCTGCCCCTACCGTAAGCTCCCTCGATTTAGTGCTATTCCTGAAGATGGGTTCTCTGCTAACACTCCTCGACCGTCAGTTCATCGCTCAAGTATTCCAGGAGAAGCGTGCCCTTGAGACCGTCGGTATCTCTGTCATCGCCAAGGCGTTCGAGACGGTTGGACTGGCAACCTTCCTGACATGGTGGGGCACCCGCACAAACCCCTTCGAGTAAGGGAATAATTAGATCATCGTTGGGCCGGAAGACCACGCCGTGACGACAGGAGTTTTGGCATTGTACGATTTGATTTTGGTATGAACGTCGACGTCTAGCAAGACAATGCCGTAGTCTTCCTAGATATACAGGGGATCTCTCTTGTCGACGAGCTGCATAATCCACTCAAAGTCAGCACCATTCTGCATCGCTGAAGTGACATCTTGCGTAGCTGGGTGAACACCAAGCCAAGTCCCCAACGTCCCATTGATTCAGTGTCGTAGGGCACCCCATTCCACTTCACACAAATTTTGCTCCTGCTGTACGAGGCTTGCCCCATCTTGCGCGGAGAGGAGTTGTCGGCGTCTCGCATTCGCCATAACAGCAAGCCTTTTCAGTCTCTGTTTTGTCATCAACCCAGCCGTCAAGATTCAAGGGTGGGGGCGGCTTCCCCAGTGCATTGAGAATGCTGCTTGATTCGAAAATGCTAGACAGCGCAAAACACACCGCCGCACCCGGAACTTGAGTACAAACCCTTACGCCCATGAACGCCGCCTCAGATTTACGCCTGGTATCCTTTCTTTTTGTTGGTGGTGATGGTAGCCAAGACACACAAAGACCTGAGAGAAACACTGCCTTTTGTCACAGATGGCCCATAAGGAACCCCCCTTGCCTCCTTAGGCCCCCCTCCCCACCTTAGCCCGACATCACGTCCTTCAGCTGCTTCCCCGCCTCCTTCTGCGCCAGTTTCAGGAGCTCCTTGTAGGCGTCGGCATAGCTAGAGCCGTCGTCCTCGTCGTCGTCCTCGGCGGCGGCGGCCTTGCCGGCCTTGCCCTCTTTGCCCTTCTCCTGGATGAAGACGACCGAGGTGGGGCGCTTGGTCTTGGCCGCGCTGCCGAGCTCGAGGCGCGACTTGACGAACAGGTAGGGCACGTTGTGCTCCTCGCAGTAGATGGGCAGGTGCATGATGACCTCGTCGGGCGAGATGTCGCCCGCGATGATGCAGATCCCGGGGACCTGGTCGGCGCTGGCGGGCGTCTTGATCGGCGTCTTGCGGAGCGCCTTGTTCACCTCCTTCACGCCGCGCTGGAGGGCGCCTGCTTTCCGGGCTGTGATTGGTGGAGTATGATTAGCATTGATTCATGATGGCGGCTAAGGGACTTGCGACGAGGTCTGACGCAGGAATGGCTGTGCATGTAGAAGAGTAGACAAATAGTGGTGTACGGGAGACATACCCTTCTTGATGGTCTTGTATATCTTCTTGTGCCCCTTCACATCCGCCAATGGAAGAGCGAAATAGACCAGTTGCGTCTTGATCTCGGGGTTCTTGATGTCGTCCACATCGGAGCCCGGATGGTCGTCATCGTCATCGTCGGCATTTGCTGAAGCGGCGACGTCTGCTTGCAGCTGGTTGTCGAGGGCCTCGGCGACTTTAGCCTTGAGCTTCTCCTTGTCTGCCTTCTTGTCTTTCTTGTCCTTCTTGGACTTGTGGACACCGTCGGACTCGCTGCGCTTCTTTTCCTTCTTGTCCTTTTTCGAGTCCTTGGACTTTATCCTGACCTCCTCCTCGGTTGCCATTGTCTCGGCTTGGGTTCGTATTTTGTGCTTGTGATAAGAGGGGCGCGTTGGATACTAACGTATCAATGCTATCACCATGCAGTAAACAAGATATTTGCTATGTTGATTGTTGGAATTGGATCGTCCTCGCCAATTGCAACATTCGACCGTCGCGCAAGCTGGGAGAGCAGCACCTTGGCTGGAAATTTTCTTGACTGTTTTCCGACTAGCTCCCGAAAGTTGTTCCAGCCCCGGCACGGTAAAGTGGGGCAGTTGCAGGAGTCGAGCCTGGCCTGCCTGCAGCAGTCTACCTACCTACCCACTGTCTGCAGCACCCCGCCTCCGCGCCCGTGCTGTGCAGTACAGAGACAACTCGACTGACCAACAGAGAAAAGAACGCTGCTCCAAAGCAAACAGACAGAGCAGAAGGAAACAAAAGGACTTGATTCTGATTCAAGATACTGACTTAGACAGCAAACATCCAGATGATTTTGTGCTTACTTGAACAGAGCGTTCTCCCAGGCTGTCATCCTGTTTCTGGCGGTTGAAGAAGGCCATTCTCAAGCACTGACTGGGTCTGTATGGGCGTGAGTTGGGAGTCATTTGCCCAACCACCTGCTTCAAAGGGTTCCACGCAATGCTTCAATACTTCAAGTGAGCAGTCATAAAAGTCGCGCAACATCGCCGTCGCATTTTCTTGCGGGCCAGGACCCTGATATGATCTGCAAGGCGAGATCTCCAGGGCAGAAAAGCGAGCAATCTAGTTGGGAATCTGGAGGTAGCCTCTGGGTGATCCTGGCATAAAACACCCTGTTTCGAAACACTTACCCAGAAACAAGATTTTATGCCGGGTCGTCTAGATGGAAGATCCACACACCACATCCCTGTCTCCAGGAGCTTCGCCCTCCGCGCAATGCATGAACCGTGAAAGGGGCTGCTCTCCCTTCATTGTCAAGGGGGCATCGCGTCCTCCAAGCGCACAATGGCTGACACCCAAGGGTCGAGTCGAAAAAGGGCTGAGGGGGCCGTTGCCAGGGATGCCTTTTCCCACACCCCGCATGGCGGCCGATATCATCGCTTCCCTAAGAATATCGATGTGATGTGGGCGTTGCACCCGCGAGTGGATTCCGTTCCCCTTATCATATCCCCTTGGTTCATGCTTCATTGCCCCGGCTGTGCACAGGGGGCCAGAAGTTCATCCCTTCTTAAGTGACTGAAGCCGACTTGTAAGGCCAGTAGCCGTGTCAAAGCTCCTAGATGGTTGTCTCTCTCTCTCCCGACTCTGAGGCTCCCTTCTTTTTCGACGGCAGGCACTAGATAGGACTCATGGATTGAGCAACTCAGCACGTCAACTCTCTTTTACATCTTCCATTCCTACTTTCATTCATCTCTCTTTGAACCCAACCTGTCGACATGGCCGCCATCGCTTCTGAGTACCTAGCGGATGTGCTCGAGCCCGAGAAGTTTGCCGCAGCCATCTTCGGAGTGACACTCGCCTTCACCGTTCTCTCAGCGAACACTGTTGGCCTTAGGGCATATATCCGGCTGAGGAAAGGACAATTCGGCAATGATGACTACCTGATGTGCACGGCGCTGGTCGTCAACTTGATACACAACAGCATGGTGATGCATGGCACGTTTGTTGGAATTGGATCGCCGGATTCAAAACTCAATGCTGAGTTGGATACTGAGGGGAGAAAGGTACAGTAGCGACCTCACAAGTATCAGGCATACATGCATGCATGCTAAATGTTATGCTGTAGTATCTCTTCCTGTGGCAGATCTTCTACGCCATCAATCTGGTCTTCATCAAGACCAGTATTCTCACCACTTTGAAGGGAATTGCCAAGGGATTGCGATACATCTATGTCATCTGGGCCCTCATCGTTGTTGTGAGCATATTGAGCATCGCCGGTGTCATCACGCTGCTGGCCAAGTGCAATCCCATCCAGTCAAACTGGACAGGCAACGGCTCCTGTATCGACTCGAACATCTTTGTTGCCCTCTCCAAGACCGCCTATGCCTTTGACGTGCTGTCCGATCTTGCAATGGCCACCATCTCGACGCTGCTTCTCTGGACTCCTCAAATGCGCCTCAGGTCAAAAGTTTTGACAGCGGCGGCACTAGGTCTCGGTGTAGTGTGAGTTCCGCATGTTCCTTGCTTCTGTCGTGCGTGGTTCCAGGCTGACCAGTTATTGTTCAAATAGGGCCTCTATGGCGTCCTTGATTCGCACAATCTACACCGATGCATACAGCTCGGATGACAATTACCTCTTCAACACAGGCAAAATCGTTCTCTGGACGGTTGTGGAATGCGGGATAGGTATCATTGCCGGGTCGCTGCCGATGCTGGGCCTCTTCCGCGAGTCGCGGAGGATAGAGAAGAAGTGGGAAGAGCTGGAATTGCAGCAGAGCCAGGTCGACTTGACCAAAGTAGCCCCGACCCACCCTAAGGCCGGAAGGGTCTGATGTGATGAAAGGATATGCAAGAGTCCAATGGCTCTGATGAGTTGGTCCTGCCGCGCTTGAAGCTGCGGCCTTGATGGCCGCCGGATGATTTCAGTCTCCACGATAACGATTGATGATAGATGGGGTTTTCTCACATTCAACAACATTTTTCTTCTTGAACTTTCCCTCTTTGAAAGAGATTTGGAGCCAGGATTGAGCATTGTCGAATTTGAGGCATGGAACTCTCGTAAATTCTCATACTGGTGCATCACAAGCCCGATTTGGGTGGCGAATCTGGTCTCCTGCCCTACCTCCAAGGAACCCAGGAGCTGGCTATAACAGACCTCAAGTAGCATACCAAATTGATCCCATTAAGCAGATAAACAGGTCTCCTAGCTGGTGACGCATGGCACAACGTGCTGAAATCTTGAGCTGCCAGGCTTCGAGATCAGCACAAGTAACCACGCCCTACACAAAACTGTCCCCTAGAAATTCTGGCTTGAGCTCTGGCACCAGAGATTTTGGTCCAAACCAAGTCCAACTAAGATATCATATTGCCGATATTGAGCATCACGCAAGGATTTTGGCGGTTTGGGAAGTGAAGCAAGCAATGTACCATTTGGCCATAATACCTGATTCCTCTACTTTCTCTCCTCTTCAACGTAAGTCCCTTCAATTTGACAGCATAATCTTCTAAGATGCTCTGAGGATGCTCTGTTGATCGAAATTGCCTGTATGCGAGATCCATGTTAATGATCGACTGTGATTTTTCGATTTGTGAGACAAGGGTTTTTATTGCGAAATTCTTTAGTCTGGCCTGTGCCCCATCTAAAACAGAGTCCACACCTTGCCTCATCGAACCTTTACATGTTTTCTTTCTTTTCCTGAAAATCTCTTCCACTTGCTCATTTCTTCGAGGGTATACTTGTTTGTAACAAGTAAGTTTCTGGACTCCATTTCCGGCCTCAAGACGGCTGCATCGATTTTGGGGGTCACGTTCCCTTCTAAAGCAAGTTGACAAATTACTTAGCGCTGATCTGTGTGCGTTTGTTCAATAGCGCTGAGAAAGAGCTTAGTATGTTGTTTCGCAATCCACGACTCCAAGGCTGCCTGGCACTTCAATTTCTCTCGTTGGTTTACAAATCCAGTGGTTGGACCGAAGCCGATACGAATTTTCTAGTCTCTTTAGTGCACTCATGTCGATTCAGGGTTGGTTGGCCGTTCAGCGAACACGCACAGGATTCAATGTGGCTGACCAATATCTCACATCGTTTTCCACATTTCTGGGAAGGTGCGCCATTCTTATGGCCCTTTCAGGATCCGGACTGTACCCTAATTAGCCTTGTGTTGCCAGTTTCCGGGGGGAGTTCAATAGTCAGCCCAACACTCCCAATATCTGCTCACGGCTGGTCACAGGCCACGGCTGTGTCGGACCGAAGCAGACATACTTGGCAAGGATTCCGCCCAGGGAATTTCCCGAGATGAGATTAGCTCTTCAACTGTCAAGAGAACAATGAGATGCCAGCAAGTAAGATTATGTGCATACAATTATTGATTTACTACTTTTGTTTTCCCTCAGAAACGTTACCTCTAGCGGTCTAAGCTGCAACAGTACCACCTCAAAAACGGAAGCATTCTTCTCGGCTATCACAGAAGCCATTCCTGTTGACACATTGTGGACTCTGTTCCAAGCTGACCCGGATATTTAGTGGTACTTTAGCTGCCGCATATCTTTTTTTGTGTTGGTTGAGAGAGTTGGGCTGGGTTTCGGGCTGGCCTATTGCCGCCCGCAAGTCCAAGCTTATTCCTTCTCTTCCCTCATCCTTTCCGTTCCTTTCATTCCTTCCAATTCCTCTATTGATTTCCAATTCTCTACTTTTTGAATTGCCACCGGGTCAATAGAGTAGTTGATTTTTCATGTATGGCTGTCTAACATAAACTGTGGCCGGGAAAGGATGAGCATCAAGTACCATAATTCCTATTCGTCGGTCGTCGACAGGTCAATGTCTCGCACGCTGCTGTTCAAAGTCTGAGCTGCCATCCCGACCACCTACATCATCTTGCGTGCCTAGGTAGGAAGCGTAAAGAGCAGTAGCATTGCTCGCAGCGACATTGCGACTCGTGGATTGCATGGTGGAATACAAAGATTTGGTCCTTTTTGTATATGCTGTAAGCCACTTGTTTAGGCCTGGGCCCGAGAATAGGGTTACTTTGGGGTCTGGACAAGAAAGCGCACCCGCCAGGGGAGCAATGAGCGCGGTCATGGCCGCCCATCTTACAGTCACTATCATGTGCCATCCGAAGGATCTGATCCCACGCCCAAGATGATAGGCTGAGGGGCCCTCCCCCCAAGGTTCGTATTCCGACCAGTCGAATCAGAGCAGGTAATACTGTTGACGATGTCGAGATATTTTGCATGCGGTGTGTTCCCAACTGGTCCGTCTGGAGGCAATAAGGGGGCAAAATCGTGACGCTGCCAAGTGTTGGTCCACGTGGCTGGATGCATGTATCCTGTCTTGAGCGACTTGGTGGGCTCCATAAATAGGAAATGGAGAAAGAAAGCTGTGAGACTAAAACCAGTCTGGGTGGGCAAAAGCAAGTCTTTGGGTTCGGATGTGCGCCCCCCCAGGAGGGCCCCAGGAGGGCCATGTTTTGAAATCCAGGTCGAAATCTGGGGGCTGCTGCGGGCAGCCGCTCAGGTGAGCTGATCTGCCTCTGTGGAACATGACAGGCGCCTACAGACGCGGCGGAAACCGCTGTGATAGGCGCAGCTAGCAGCACAAACTTAAAAATGACGGGAGGCCAATACGGCCTGGGCAGCACGGGGCTAGTTCCGGAAGGCATGCTACCTAGGTATGGAATCTTAGTTGGGCGGGAATTCATCTGCACTGTCAAGCTGAGTGCTGACGAAAGCTGGGGCTGAGGCGCTCTTTGGGGGCTGTGAAGCAGTTGTCAGGCGTTTCTGCCGCCGAATCCTTGCTGGGGGCAAACATCTTAACCTGAACAAAGCATTAGTCAGGTGGGGATCGGCGAGGTAGCAGAGTGAAGAAGCGGTCTGGATAACAATAACATTGCGCGTTTGGGATGCTAGCTTTGAAGGACGTCCGTACGTCCATCTCCATCTGTCCGTCGCCAGGGGCGATGCGGCGGATTGAATTGTCGTTACATGGCGATGCCGGGTTGGGTGCATGGGCAGGCCAGGAAGAAGCTGCAGCGGCAAGTCTTCGGAGAGACTGACTTGGCAGAGCCCACCCATCTACGTGTTGTTATGTATTGCAAATGAATGCAAATCCCATATGCACAGTCTATGCATGGCGCTCTTTGGCAGTGTTGTCTGATGCACGAATGACGGGACAGGCCGAGCTTTCCAGCGAAAAAGAAGCTGGCGAGGGAAGGCAAAGGAAAACATGGGACGCGGACTCGTCCTTGTGTCGTCGGTCCCGTAAGGCTGAGGCGATACAGGGGAGGCCCGGCTTTAGATCCACCTCCTCTGATGCGAAAAGCAGGTGGCTGGAGCACGTCAGGGGTCTGAGGGGCTGCTGCTGCTGCACCACGACCACAGATTGGTTGCCGGAGATCGAGTCTCGCTTAACCGCGACCTCCAATTAGGACTGGCCCAACCTGCTGGGACCGCTGTCTCAGATGCACCAATGTACTATGTACTGATACCTGCTGGTGCGTACTGACCCTACAGTAGTACCGTAATCGCCTGGGAAGGTGGGGGAGGATTACTGGACGGGAAGGAGACACATAAGGAGGCAAGTCTAGCAAGAACTTGTCAGCTGAAATGAAGAATCTACCGAGTGAGTTTTCAGTGGCAACAGACTACCGTGCCACGGGGTTGGGGCAACAAAAAAAAAAAAAAAGCTCGTGCTGGGCGGCTCTTTTTCAGCTCGCTCATCAACCCGCTGGCGGCAGGCGGTGAGGGCCGGTTTCTGAGCACCAAACCACTGATTGTGCCTTCCCCCTTCTCCGAAACGAGACTGGCAGGCAAAAGCTGTCTCGAGCCCGCTGACGAGTTGATGTCTTTTGCTGAAGAGACGACCGAGATGAGGTGCTCTGGCTCCAGGGGTCGGTCTTGTAGGGCTGAATCCTGCCGATTTGTGCACCCAGGGATGGGCGTCTGATCCCGGTACAGTGTCTGCAGTCTTCCCAGGGTTACTTTACTCCTCCTTCGACATGGGATACGTACTTTTGTCTCTTGTGCTCCCACTGCAGACCATTGGCAACCAACACGCAGCCAGACCTCGATTTCCACACTACGGCACTCCAAATCCACTGGCCACCTCGGCTAGCAAGGGAAAAAGAGGGGATCGTGCGGTTGCGCATGCACCTGGCATGTAACCAACACGCAGCCAACCGTTCTGCCTGTTTTACGCGTGACCACCCCGATCTGCTTCAGACCTGCAGGCACAGCCATGCGTGCGGTACATGCATACATGCGTACATACATGCATACATACACTTAATCCACACATGGAGACAAGCATGTATACACGTGCGAGACACACACACACGGCTCTGCTCAGTCTCTAGACAGGACCAACGACAGGCTCCGTTTCCGACGTTCGGACTCCCACCTGGCAGACAAAGCAGTCCCAACGGTCAAGCCACAAACAGAATCTTGGTAGCCGCGAACCTCCGGGTCGAATGGCGAGAGCCGGCTCGATGCCAGGGCTCACCTCAGCCAAGAGCAGGCCCGCTAGGGCCCGTTAGACCGGGCCTGGTGACCAACTGAAGACGAACAAGACAGTGTGATCCTGAGCAGAGAAGAGAAGGGAAACCCATACAAGCCTCGGGGCGACAAAAAGACTGTCCAACGGGAGGTGTTGGGCCAAATTTCCGCCCGGCGTTAGCCACTTTGGCCCGATTTCAAGACCGACTCAGAACCTGAGCAATTGGCCCCCTATCCTACTCAGCCAACAGTGGTCATATCCCCGCCCGATTATCAGACTCAGTCATGCGGGTCAAGAGGCAGCTGAAACATGAAAAGACTATCAATCTTTACACGGAGTCGCCCTCCTTGTCCAGGAGCGGCAACTGTCTGTCTGTTTTCCTGTCCGTGGACGGCACAGCAGAGGCGCTCGTGCCCTTGGAGAGCCCCGGCTCCAGGAATGGTCTCTGCCTGTTCCAGCCTGCGAGATAATTCATCTCCTCGATACTACTCAACCTCGGTCTAATGCCGTGATAATGCAGGCTGAACTACTTCCATCCTTGACAAGTCTTGCTGACTGTGGAGCAAGTGTCCTAATTATCTTGGAGCTCCACGGTGCTACGCCGTCTGGCCCTGTGGCCGTCTCTCCGTCACTCGAGGTCCGAGCAACGGCGCAACGCAACTAATTGAATGCAGCCCTGCGGTGCGGTGGTGATGCAGGGTCAGGGATTCTAGCTCGCTGACGGCGGCCCACCTGGAGGGGGGTCTTATTATGGGTTGCGAACCTCTCAAGCTTCCTTCGCGTGCATACAGTAGGCTGCTGCATGTTCCTTTCCCGGTACATGATGACGATCACCTCCATGATCTGGGGTTGGACGGCGTCTACCAGCATGCTGCCTGACCCCAAACGACCTGCATCGAAAGCGTTTACAATGTACCCAGGTAGACTAGTCGTGGTCTGGCACTTGCGGCCCCTGGTCCCTTTGCTTTGCCGCCACAAGAGCCAGATGGCTTGCTTGCTGGCCGCTGGCCATCGTTCTCACCAACCTCCTCTTCGCACTCCGGCAGATGTCTACGAGAGCCAGTGCTCTCAATCCTCATGACCCTTCTCACCGCGCGTCAGACGGTACCAGGCTATTGGCACTGTCTCAAGTGAGCTCTGATACTTACGGGCTGACAGGAAGGCGGCCCGCTTTTCGATCCATGTCACGACGTGAGACTCTTCCCTGAGAGACCTCGCCGCTCCAAAGGGACCCATTCCCATTCACACGAGCTTGATGTTGCCAATATCGCCGATCCACTTTCTCTGCGATATATCAAGGTTGGCGCTTTCCACACTCTCTCGTCATGTTGATGATATATCTCGGGGGCCTGTTCCTCCTCCATGCCCTTTTCTTCTGTCCCTGGCTTCCTGTCACTCTCACTCTATTGTTTGCCGGACTGCCTAAACCGTCTGCCCGATTTTTTCTTTTCATCATCTGCCACGGCTTTTTGAAGGATCACATTCATGTATTACCCACCTTTTTCGCATTCCTTCCGCTTCTCTGGCCTACTACGGATCTTCATCGGGCACTCGGTGCGTCTGGGCTGCAGCAGCGCGTCTCACCTCAACGACTGTCTCTGCTCGCGCTGTCGATAGCATACATACGCGTGACACCGGGGCCCCAGTCATCCATCTGTCGTGTACACTCCTCCATACTGCCTTCGAAAGAAGGAATACCCGAGCCTGCCGATCTCGTGGGTCACTCTTTCGGCCGGGCAAGGTACCATCACTCTGTTGACCCCTTGCTTGGGCCTCGATAAGTAAGCTGCAGGAGCTATGCCTGTCCTCACATCAGCCGGCAGCGACTCGGATTCCTCCCAGCTCAGTGGTCACCTTTATGGAGACCAGTCAGTGTTTTCCAGGTCTAGCCTGTTCATCAGCGCCTTCACGGCCGCAATCGCAGCCTTGTACCTACTCCAGAGGTTCGTGTTGCCTCGCTTCTCAGCGCCGCGCCCTGGGCACTATATCAGCGGTAATTCCTGCCCGCCACGCGAGTCTGCCTCCTGGATCTCGTCTGACTCGAAGCCCGACCTTTTAAACAGCTGGTTACAAGCCGGACAGGGACAGGGTCTCTTTGAAAAGCAGACTAGCTGGACCATAAGCAGAGGGGAAGTAAGTGGCACACCTCCGGCGGGATTGGGTGGATCTGTCGAAGGAAGCAGCGTTAGGAGCATGGAAGAAGGGGAGCGAACAACACACACAGGAAGCAAGGGGTCACGTGGAGTCAGCAATGAGTCGAGCTACGGCGTCGGACAGGAGTCAAGTGGCCTGCCTCATCCTGACCCTCTCTTCCCCGCTGCTGCTGAGGAGAGCGGACATGTCAGAATATCATCATCATCTCATCCACCGCCGCCTTCGGACGATGCTGGCGATGAAATCCCGGGTTCCGCCGAGAAAGAAAATGATAGCATGGACGATGACCTCGCTGCGAGGCACTGGGGGTATGGGGGTCTTATGACCACGAGTCGCTCTACAACTCCTTTCTTCGGCCATCAATACGGTGTGGCAGACCATCTGGGAGTTATGTATGATTCGGATGGAGATTTCAACGCTCTTTCGGCCGCGGGCAGAGGGCCACCAGCACAACAGCATTTCGGGTGGGACTCCACTAGAGAACCACAGTCTCGGTCCAAGACACCCACAAAGCTGGCGACAGGTTCATTCCACCGCGGTCGCCAATTGTCTTTTGAAAATCGCATTCCAATCGCAAGATATGCGCAGTCGACTCCTGCCGAATTAGAGGCCGCTACCATGGATCCGCTGGGCGATGGGTATTACCAGGGGCAAACCCCGGACTACATCGCGTCGAGGTCAAGCCTGAGCAATGAAGAAACTGGAGACGAGTCCCAGGCCGGCTCGAGTTTTTACTCACCTTCCAGCGGCTCATCCATACGGAGAAGTTTTACCAGGAGTATTGCTATACCGGCGGAGGCCGGTGGACCAAGTTCAGCCGTCCCCGTGGGCGGATACCACGGCCAAGATCCCGTCTCGCACAACTCATTCTCCCCCTCTTCATATCCGCCGACCTCTCCTCTGCTACCCCCTCCACCGCTGACCGACTACCCCTTCGATCCGACCGCGATCATGTTTCCCGGGGCAGGCGCAGTGGTGGACGGGGGAGTTAGGGTAGTCTACGCGGAGCACGACCACGGCCCGGAGCACGACGGCACGCCTCGTGTCCACGGTGACGCCGCCGACACCTTCAACCACTGCGGCGCCAGCTTCACGAGGCACACCCGCGTGTATGGTGGAGGGGGTGTGTGTCTGGCCTGTGCCGCGGCCGGGGGCGGTGGCTTCTACGGCGCGAGGGTCCGGCCCGAGGACAAACGATGAGGACTATGAATTTTGTCAGAGTCATTCACCTTCTGCATACTTTGCACCTCCTATATTTTGGAGGGACTCTTTTGTTGTGGCCGCATACATCTTTTCTTTTGTAAGGCTCTGGGGTATAGATACCTGGGTACCAATCCAAAAGAGGAGGGAGGGAGGAGAGGCGTTCGATTTGCTTTCTCGTTCACACGATGTTGATTCAGTCCCTTCTCTTACTGGCAAAGATCATGTCCACCATCTCTTTTGCTCCCTACTTTCCACAACTGTATTCAAGCCCCGCGTCATTCAAGGAGACGGAGAGACGGCAGAGGTGTCCTTTACACTAAAAGCGGCGGCGCTTGTCACGACGACGAGTGATACTGGTACTGATGCTGATGTTGATGATGACGACTATGATGACTGAAATGATTCTTCAAGACTCCGGATTTTGATTTCTACCTGTATTGGTGCTTGGTCGAGGTCTCACGGTACACTCAATACCCGGACGGCAGCTTTTTGGTTTTGGGGTTGGTCATACCTTAGCATAACAACTACATAAGTGTGTATTTTAACGTCAAATTGTCACGGCTCGATTATTTAATGTGCCACATGGCAAATGAAATGGAATTTCCAATGCCACGTTTTCCCGCAACAAATAATGCTGAGTCCTCAAGTAGATATTATGAGGCTTGTGTGAGATATGGCCATCCCTCCCCCAGACCCGCAGTTGGGTGTGCACAAGATGTTGATAAAGCTCCGAATGCAAACCTTGTAGATGTCCTAGGGAGTTGTCTTGAATTCTGTAGCGTAATTTGATTGAAAAAATTCGGCCACTGAAGTGGACACAAGCGCGGATGAGTTTTCATCAGGTATGACTGGGAGGGCTGGAAGTCGTTTCTGTATTTGCCATCTGGCATATACATGGTCACACCGGGTCAACTGATTCCGGGGAAATGTTTCTTTGGCAACCTTGATTCTTATTGTTTTTACGCCAATTGCGCTCAAGCGCTTCTTGCAAACCGCATGTGGTCTAAATACCATGTGTCATTTCAAGCAACGGCTGAACTATATTTAACTCTTCCAAGTCCTGCCTTGAGATGTTCGAGAATCCCTTTCGAAAGATATTGGCTAGAGCGTAATGTGTTCTTTGTAAGGCAGAGACCACAACAATGTCCAGCCGCAGTTTATAGATATTCCTTCTCTCATCAAGTCGCTCATGCGGCGAAGTGTCAACACGCACTTGTGCCGTGTCCCATGGAGGAGACAGTCGATAGGTGAATGTAGCGTAGCAACCTCGAAGCGGCTTATGGCTATTTATTAGTATGGTGTGTTTGGTCACGCGAAGTAGGAGGGAAGAAGTCATGTTACCTAGGTATATGTGAGTATTGGGACCTTATCAGACTTGTGTGTCTATTCCATGAGGGTAAAGTCGAAGTTTCTCCAATACTCTTGACGTTGGGTCGTGATTTCAGCGTCAATGATGCTAAGGAAGAGCGGCGATGGTGGTTTGGAGTGGATTGAACACTTACGATCTCGTCTTGTGACTCGGTCTCCCAGCAACACGACAGCAGAAGCTCCGTTTGCAGACGAAAGCTATCTTTTGAAAGATTGTTTGGCTGACCCCTACGTGGGTCCGCGTTTACCCACGGTGGTTCGATTCACCCAAACTTACCACCAGCCGGGCCCCAATCTTTCCTCCCAGTCTGCTCTGGACGAACCTTTTTGTCGTCCCCTTCCAAACTTACCTTCCCATCGTCAACTCCCATTTTCCATCAGACGCAGTCTTCGACAAACTTCAAGCGAACCCAAACCTCATAGCTGATTCAAAGTTGACTTGAGCTCAGCCATGGATGCCAACTCCCAGGCAGGCATTCAGGCCGATGACGGCAGAGCGGATGGCCTGGTGGTCCTCAGCTTCGAGGACGCGGAGCGAATCCAGAATGAAGACTTGATGACCAAACTCGACGCCGAGAAAGCAGACGACGACGACGAGAAGGCAGACGACGACGACCCAGATACTCAAGCGAACGGCTTTCCCTCCAGCATCGATGGAGAGCAAGACTGTGTTCTGCAGCTGTCTGACGCGATCAAGTCTATCGATGAGGCTCTCGATTACAAGAGGGCGCCGAAGAAGGACGTCGAGGGCACCCAGGTGAGTCGCTCCAGATGTCTAAGGTCAGAATGGCAGTGATGACAAAGCTAACCTGGAGCAGACTGCAGGAAATGGCGAAGATGAGATCTCGCTGAGCCAGGCTATGGACTTTCTCAACTCCCGCACGGATGAGGAAGTTCAAGTAATCTCCTGGAAGGTTCTATACGCGACCAAAGACGCCTACGAGGGTAAATACTCGATGCCAGCTTGGGCCAGCAAGGACCTGAAGCCAGCCAACTTTGGCTCGTTCCGTGCAAGGCTCGATTCAGTACTTGAAGCCTTGCGGCTCTCCAAAATGCTGTGCAAAGACCTCTTTGACACACAGCACACGTTTATCCAGCGAGTTGCCATGAACTCAACAGCAGAGATCAAGAGAAAACACGGCAACAAGAGACTCAATGACATACGCAACCAGCAAGTCAAGCATGCCATTCTCACCATGACGGACGTGCAGAAGGAAAAGCTCCGGGGCAACGTGGGCCAGGGAAAACGTGCTCCTGGTGCTGGCCCTACTGCAGACACGCCCGCCACGAAGAGGCCGAAATGCCAGTCTACACCGGTCCAACCTGGCCTTCCCCTTCCAGTGGTCCCGGCATGCCTCCCAACAGCATCCAGTTCTCAACTCCCTCCGGGTGAGGCTACTGGCTCCGCTACTCACCAACCTAATGTTGGTACAGCTGGCCCCGCGAATCTGGTAAGTCTCCAAGTGCAGCATCAAGACATATTCCCTTTTCACTGACATAGTTTACAAGCCAACTGGATTGGATTCTGGCGCACTGGCCATTGATCCCGTCAGCGCGAGCGCGAATCTCGTAGGAGACCACTGCGACTCACTTTACTGGTGTATATTTGCTAATAGTAGCCTAGGCCCATGATCGTGTCGGCTTCGAATCAGGTCACTCCTCCGACCAGCGCAAGCACTTTCCACGGTGCAACAGCCTTCTCCAAGCGGCATGGGATAGAATTCCATGTTGCGTGGAGATGAGCCTGCTGCTGGAAATGGAATTCAGGAGTCTTTCTTTGATTCGCAAACCGTTGGCTCAACTGCTGGTGCCCAAGATCTTCCACAGGATAATTTCGACCGATACCGAGCTCCGGGTGCAAATGGTGAAGGTTATCAGCAGAGTTCCTCCATGATTCACAACGCCTACCACGGCCATGAGTCTCACTCAATTGCGCCCAGCGTTGACCCGACTACTACGACCCAAGCCTATCCAGGATACAATGCCATTGACCAGCCAGCTGGGGCAACAAACAATGAGGGTCCCTTTGACTCTCAGCAGGAGGCCTTCGCGACCAAACCCGCCAACCAGGGTCAGAAACATGACTTCAGCCTGCCTGGTGCTTATCCCGCTTCTGGTCAAGTTTTCTTGCAAGACAATGCCTTCAACGAGTTGACTATGGCATACGCGCAACCTGTGCTCTCAGAACACTGTGATTATGATCCCTTCCCCATCGACGACCAACCTGAGTACCCAGAAGACTGGGACACCACGAACATCCGGAATACTCTGGCGGTGATGGACGCCATGGATGCCCAGCAAGCCAAGGACAGCGGCAGTTAGGCCCAGGACTCCTGACTCAACTTGGAAGAAATGAATGGAGGACGGATCTTGGTGTAGATTCTCGGCCCCTTTCATCCCTTCACAGCTCATTTGTTGGTGCGACGCCTAGGTACTTACTTCGTCGGCTAGCAGAACTTTCACGTTCAGAGCTCTGTGGCGAGCCCCTCCTTACTTCACCTAGGTAGAAATAGTTCTGGGTGAGCGGATAAGACTCATTATTATGGATCATTGTCCCATGCACTCTCTCCCATTCCCGTGATTTGCCCAAACTTTGTCGCGCCGCCCTTTGGGGGTTAGCCATCGCTTTCGGAGTGCATTTCAAGTTGAAGACTTGCCAGCGTCACCTGAAAAACACAGATACACGGGAACGTTAAACTATATGTATAATGCAGGAAATACTGCAGCAGAGGATGTATAAATCAACACTGTGGATAAGAACTTGCCGGTACCAGATATATTGATCAGTCTGAAACTTGTGTTCAGATATTGATAAACCTCGCGCCAGTAAATGGCCCCCCCGGCCGCCTCTCGAGAGTAGGTACATGAGTAGCATTGAAGGTAGTACGCCTCCGGGAAATTGTCAATGATCCTGCCCTCTCCCCCCCCCCCCCCCTTGCTTGCGGGTTGGTCTTTCTTTGGATCGAGACAAATAGAGATCGCAGCGCCTATAGCAACAAGACAGAGATTAACATGCTGAAGAAGTCGCCAGACTTGTCCTTGGTACTGTCCTTGCCCGTCTCTGTGCCCCATGATCTTGCATATGGGTCTGTGTGAAATGAAACCTCGAGATTTGGGTAGTGCTTTTCCAGGACTGCTTTCGCATTCTTCGCATCCTCGACCGACGCATAGTCCAAAGCGAGATACCTGCCAGTAGGCACAACCTTTTCCTTATAACTTACAAAACGAGCTTCGAAGCCCAGCTTATGTAAAATGCTTTCGACGGCTGTGTGCAATGCAGTCTGCCCTTCTGAAGCAGCGGAAGGCACAAAGATACGTATGCTTCTGGAGATGAACTCTGGGCCCTGCGGAGGCTCGAACTGGCCCGCGTACATGGCGGCGGCCTTGATATTCTTACCGCGCACGACGTATTGACCGGTCTCCGTCACGAAGCGGTAAAAGACCTGAGCCTCTTCTGCCGTGAAGAACTCAACCCTAGCCGTCCCATCCTCCAGGCATGAGTGGAGGATGCGTCCAGGTTTCAACTTGAAAAGCGGCTCGAAGACATGGGCAAGCTGGGTGAAGTACGGGATGGCTCGAACCACGGCCAGCCGTGCCGTTTTCTGTCCTTCTCTGGCCAGCTCGGCTTTCTTAGCTGCTTCAGCGGCCCGTTTGGCGGCGTTATATTTGGGGACCTTCGCCTCAGGTGCTCGACTTGAATTCAACGGCGGCCTCTTCGCCGCGGTAGGGCGCGCTGGGCCTTTCTTCGGCTTGTTGGCTGTGCGTCCGTCGCCTTCCCACGCCTTTCTCAGTAGCTCTTCATATCTCCCGGCAAGTTTTTTTTTCTCACGGGCAACCATGTCGGCAAGTTCCTGAGCGCGTTTCGCTTGCTCACGTTTCTGTGAAACCACCTTCGCGTGTTTCTCATCACGTCTCGCTTGCTGAGATCGACGCAAAGCATTCTTGATATCCACCCCCGCCTTCGGCGCGTCACTTGCTTGCTGCCGCGCCTCCGCCGCCGGGCGCGCGGACTCCTGCTGCGACCAATAGAACGCTTCACATTTTGCCCTCTTCACTGGATCCTTGAGTATACGGCCAGCATCTTGAACCTGTATCAATTTAGCTGTCTGGGTTGCTGAAGGGCTCTCCTTCGATTTGTTGGAGGATTCATGTGAGACGAGGGGCCGAGGAAGGGTCCCCGGGGAGTTGGGATTGGCCAGTCAAGTACATAGATAGGGCTAGCTAACCTTGATATTCTCGCTATTATCCTTGATATCTTTATTGTGGTCCGGATGTGTTTCGAAGAGCCTCCTAGACCGCGCCTTTTCGATTTCGGCAATCGTGACCGGTGGCTTCAAGCCCAGAATTCCAAAGTGATCAGCCTTGTAGTCGTCATTGTCGCTGGACGCGAACCTCATCTGCTGACGTGCTGCCCATGGCGCCGCATTGAGGAATTGGCAGCCGAGGCGACTCGATAGTCCACCGGCGGATCGACACCACAGGATTGGGAACGTTGTAAGGCGAGTCATGATACGACGTAGACTAGCATAATAAGCTACTGGCTGGGTGCCCCAGGACCGCGGTCCGGACGTTCAGCAGTTGTCAGGCGGGGGCCGACCCGGCAGCCAGCCGCCACACTCTGCGTTGGGCCAGGCCCAGTGCCTGCCCCTGCGGGGCTGAATGATTGGGTGCGGCTCTCAATTACTACTCGTCTTTCGCTCGAGGTTACACACGTTATCAGTTCACGTATCAACGCATTGCCAACGCGGGCCGTTCTCTCTCCGCGCAATCAACCGGCTGGCCGTCTATTCCCCTAGCAATACTACGGCAGCCCGGCCAACACAGGCATGTTAGCCCCGAACTCGTAATTTTGGTATCTCACAAGACCGTCGAAACGCCGCCGAAACTCCTCATCATTGATCCCAGATGAATCCAGACCGCCAACCCGCCCAACTCCCATACCATCGAGCCAGGAGGATACCTCACCTGACGAGAGATAAAAAAAAAGATAAGTTCCACACGACGGGCCATCCTTGGAAATCAACACCCCAAGCTTGTGCCTTCAATTGCCCCCACCCCCTAAAGTCTTGGAGGAGGCACTCTACTCCCCCTCGGAGAGCTCACCGGCGTGTGCATCACCATTGCCCGCACGCAGTACTCGTGAGCCGTTGGTATAATCAACCTCGTACTGTATCTCCCGAATCATGTTGTCGAGGTTGTCATCGAGACCAGGGGCCTGTTGACCGAGGCAGAGCTTGAGCAGATATCGGTAGTTCTCGATAGCCTGGCCCATGCCCTGCACTCCTGTTGCCTCCACCAGGTCCTCTTCGAGCTTGCGCAAGTCGCCAATCCTCCCCAGAAGTTCTGTTGCCAGTTGTCGACGCTCGTCCTCATCGTCATGGCCACTCCCCTGGCTGCTTGCGCCCTGACTGTTGCCATTCATCTGCATGCTAAGCTCGGTGTGGACCTTGCCTTGGACCGCAATACGATTCTGATACTTGAGCATGGAAGTGACTTGAGTGCGTAACTGAGCCGCCTGGGCTGTCATCTTGGCATCAATCTCCTCCGGCTCGATCAGGGACTCGTGACGTCGCAGTTCCTCCGCCTGGGCCGCAGCCTCCTCCTGGGTGTTTTCTAGTATCTGGCGCACCTCTTGCTCGGCCTCGTCCTTCTCCTGCCAATCGTCCTCAAAAATCTGCGCAAGATATCTACTCTTTTGCACTATGCTGGGGGCGATGCGCTCACGCACGGCTTTGGCCGCCTCGGATCGGAATTCAGCATCCTTCCAAATGTCTTGCAGCGCGTCGTTAACGCTTGCTCGTCGAGGTGGAGGGGCGAATGGCGAAGATGATGGCGGAGGCATGGCCGAGCGAGACCGGATACCCTCGTTTAGCTCCCGAATCATCTCCTCGGCATGCATGCCCTTGTGATTGCGGATCGAAGTCGATGCGCCACGTCCGAGCAACGAGCGGATAATCTTTGTGTTCTTGTTTTCGGCAGCAAGATGAATGGCGGTGTCGCCGTTGGCGTCCTGAGAATTCACGAGCTGCTCGACAAAACTGGGCTCGTGTGCGTCCTGTAGCTTCCCCAGAATGATCTCGACGTAGTACCGAGCAGGCCTCCGATACTTAACCGAGACGGCGTGCGAGACGGCATGGTGCAATACGGTTCGGCCCGAGAGGTCGCGTTCTCCAATGCTCTCGCGAAGCTCTTCCATAATGGCCGGAAATGTCTGCTTATCAAAGGCGTTCGTGAAGTTGACTGCGTGCATCATCGGGGTCTCGCCGCGCATATTCCTTGCGGCGAGAGATGGGCCGAATCGCTTCATGTGCTTGACGCCGTCAATGTCACCCATTGCTGAGGCCCAGTGCAGGGCGGTGTTTTGGTGCTTGTCGATGGGAAAATCGGGTCTGAAGTTGGTTGGGGGTTCTGGGCGCGGAGCAGATGAATCGCGCATGTCAAGGGCGTAATAGTCAAGGAGCGCCTCGCCGTACATTGTGTGCTGCTTCCTGATTAGCACATAGAAATTCAAACCCCTATCTGAGAGGATGAGATTGACGCGTTCTGGAGAAAGCGTACCCTGTGCAGAATCATCCTGTCCGCATCGTCTTCGGCCATGTAGCTGCCGGACGCAACAGTTTGATCGTCAGGCGTATCATCTCGAAAGGCAGCAGAAGATCGTTCCAAGTCCTCCGCGAGACGGTCTAGAAATAGTCAGTACCTAATGCAAAAACGGCATGGCCTTGTGGTCTTACCATTGCGCTTTCGCTTCTTGACAGCGTGGCCAGCTTGGGTAACAGTGGCACTCTTCTTAGGCTGTTTCGGTTTGCTGGCATGTCGGGGAGCAGGAGGCGGCGTGACAGCGCCTGGGACAAAGTCAAATATGGGGCCAATGCGATCGAGGACGTTGTGTTGTCGGGCCAGCTCTCGTGCATCTGTCAGAGGCAGGTAGGTTCCTAAAGCGATTGGGCCGAAAGGTCAGCAAGTCTCCTAGAAAGGCGGACCATGAAAGCTATGTGTGCAAGCACTGTAATTTTTCGTACCTTGGAATTTGCCATAGCCTCCCTGGACCTTCTCATGGTTTCCCTTCTGCACATCGCGCTCGAGGATCCGAGTTCTCGCAGGCTTGTCGAAGCCGGCGGCTTTCAGGATATGCGTGGCATTGACCCAGTTGTCGGACTGGCGTCGCATTACATGCTCCCTCTTTGCATCTGGGCCTACAAATTGGAACTCCCAAACTGGATTCTGTAAGGTCGGACGGGTCAGTGGGGGCTGCCTGGGCAGGGATGTGACGAGCCATCAAGGCCGGGAGAAGGGAAGGGGCGTGAAGTGAAGTGCTAGGAAGGGAGGCGGGAAAGGGCGGAAGAAGGTTGGACTGACTCCATTGTATGTGGCAGAGAAGATGCCATCGCCAGCGCCATTCGCAGCGGCCATGTTGAAAGCCTGCGAAAACGGATTGGACTGTGCTCCCGTTCCAGGGGAGGAAGGACGGTGGGTGGCTTCGATGTCCCGTTCGCGGTCGCGGTCGCGGTCACAGTTGATCGGTCGCAGCGGTGGAGGACAATGCAAATAATCGCGGTCGGGTTTGTGCAGCCCGGTTTGTGGCCTCAAAGTCGGGCAGCAGAGGGGCCCTCAAGCAAGCTGTCTCTTGCTGTGTGATTGACAGTGGTAAAGTCGCTTGGGAACAGCCTCACTCAAGTCAAAGACAAGTGAAGGGCGACAAATGACGATACCCTGCTTGCTGCATGCTCTGGTCGGAAGGAATAGAAGTGAGTGAATCTGTGGGTGGTGGTGAAGCGAGCGAGTGAGGCAAGGGTCTAGGTCAAGGGTCTAGCACATGCGATGCGACCTGTGGTGAGGTTTAATTGACGGTGTCGCGAGTCTTGTAGGCGACGCGTTGTCCGCAGGTTGTGCGCGTCTCGCCCCGCGTCCGGCCAGAGACCAGGGGAGCCGCGTAGGAAAAGGGAACCCCTGCCTAGGGGGCTAGACCAGATTACATAAGCACTTTCGTGCGATTCTCGTTCGTGTACTACAAGGGGCCACATGCGTAACCCAACTCCGCCAGCTTCGAGACAGCTGCTACCCGACGTGGGCAGCCACCCACTTGCGGTTCATGTCAAATGGTAACTCGGGCAATCACTGCCTGTCACACTGCATGAGGAAGTGGTTTGAAGAGTGCACACTGGCACAACGGGAGCCGTGATCTGCCAGACTTCGCCATTGCTGACAACGGTTCCAAAACCTATCGATCAGTCCCACCTCATTTCCCCTTGGCGACTCTCCATCTTCGCCTCACTTGTGAAGTCGATCTTTGACAAGCCCACTTGGTCCTTTCATATGGCTAAAGTCAACCTCTATCGGATCTTGAAAGCAAGGCTTTTGTTCTGATAGCGCCACTGGCCCCGATACCCTAGAGAGTCCTACTCACCTGCCTTGGCTCGATTGTGTATTGGTCGGTGAACGACGTTCAGTTCGCGCTCGGGATGGACAGCTCGTAGCTAAGGCAGCGGTAACGCAGTTGCTGCTTGCTGGCGGCTCCGGCTCGAGGCTCCGCCCGAGGCTTCAGTCCGAGGATCCAGCCCGATCGACGTCGAGAGCAAGTCCGGAAGGCAACAGAGCTAGTTTTTATCCTAGAATAACCGACGACTTCATGCAACCCGTCTCAGCTTCCATCTGGGCTGCTATCGGATCTACCTGCTTGTGCTCTCAGACGGTCCTGTCCAGCCTGGCACCGGAACAAAAAGATCGAACGTTGCGTCGGTGATGGCGGTGTGACGATCCTCGAGGCCCAAAAACTTGTGCCATGTTTCCGTATGTATCGAGACATTGACTGTTTTCCTCAAGCCCAAGTTCACTCGCCAGCGCCAACAATACATTTGACAGCCCACCTGCGTCGACTAGGTTGGATGGAGCTGCAAGTGAGAAACTCTGGTTTGCGCTGCTAGTCTTTATGAGGTATGATCAAAAGTGAAGTGATGGATCTCAAGTGCTTGCCACATGTACGGCCAGTTCCATTGATATGCTCATCACTTAGGAAGGACCAACAGGATGATGTATAGTACGCGAAAGCCCAATATATCCTCTCGGGAATCAAATGCTACACCTGTGCAGTCATGCAAGAACCCTGCGATTAAGCGTGGCAGCCTTGATACTCTCACTTTACAATCACTTGAGTCCCACGAGGGCGAATACTGCACTGCTCTGATTCAGTATGAGGAATCTCGACGAAGAATTGGTGGTTTATAAACGGGATGGACAACAGGATACCTTCTGCCCGTAGCTGCCTTACGAACTGCAGCCTATAAAGGGCTTTCAAGGCAAAGCAGTGAACTGGCCAAGGATCATGGCAGGAACTTCTCACAAAGATGTTGGAAAGTCTCCAGGCATCTAGATCCTGCCTACAAATATCTGGCCCAATATGCCAGTTGGTCTCTGGCGAAGTCATCTTCTTCGTATCAGTAGTCCGGGTTCACAAAGGCCTCAAACAAGTAATGAATATTATCAAATGCAATCTAGTGATCAGTCCTGGGGGAGTCATCAAACGTGCACATCGAGCCACTACTCTGTTGAGTCTTCAAGAAGTAGTCCAGGGCGTCAAGGAATTGATCGACCAGAAATTTGTTGACGGTGTATATCAGTGGCACAATAGCATCAGGGCAGCAAAGAAGGCCGTGTCGAGTGACTGCACTCGCAGTCGCCGCCGAGCCAGGCGGGGTTGTGGATCTGTTGCCAAAACTCCATGAAACGTCCGCGCAGCCCCGTGGTTTGGGAGACATGCTTGTTCGAAGATCCCAAGGTACGGCTGCGAGAACAGTAAGAGAAGAGGGGGCCTTCGCATCCAAGACGGCGAGATGATACGAACGTGATTGCCAATCAATCGCTGCCGGGGCGGCAAACATGGACGACACTCGACAGGAATCACACAGCATTGGAAACCTTCTAGCTGTGCTTCGATGCTGAATCTACCTCGAAAACGACGAGGTTCCAAGCCCCCTGCAGGCCAGGGTGTTTCGACCCAGGCAATCCTATACGCGTAAAGATTGCGACTAGAGCAGGGGATGGAATCATGACCGAGCCGTAGTCCCATGGCACCCGCCGATAGCCTGAGGGCAGTTGCAGTGACGTGATGTAGCATTCACCGATCCGGCCCATCGCTGTGTGGTTCCGATCGGCAGCTTATATCTGCTTGAAGGCGCGAGGGCCGTCCATCCCCTGCCCATTGGCCAGAATTCTCCGAGGTACAACGAAATTACCCACAGTACAAGTGGGTTTCAGTTCCTTCGAGGAGTCGTATTGGGTACTGAGGGCCAGTGTGGGTAGGTAGCCTCGTGGGTGTGGGTTTTCTGGTGGACCTCAGCCCTATAGGAAAAAGTTAACCATTCATCGTATAGAAGGCCAATTCTTATGGGAAAAAGTGAGTTGTATACTTTTGATGATAGCGATATTAAATATTTGCATATTTAAGAGGATTTCCCTTGATTTTGTGGTGTTTGGTGATAGTAACGTTGTAGGTGGTGTGGAGGTTGGTGGGTTGAGTGGAAGCGAATGGTCAATTGTAGCCGAAACGGGTAGGCGGTCAGCTACCCTAACCCTTAGAGATAGGGGGTACCTGGGGGATTGTAGGGATGCTGTTTAAGAGGTTTCACACATCTAAATATTACCATTTCTTCTGTTTCTGTACGTTTCTGGGTATAAAAAAAAGCTCACAGATACTTGTAAATATTCTGAATCTAATGGTCGCTTTATTTATTGTTAGAAATGGCTGGTTGTTAAGAAATTTGGTTATAAAGTCAGTGGTGTGGCTCAAGTACTGCATTTGCTCTGCATGTACCGACCGGGGTGGACGGCCCTCGCGCCTTCAAGCAGATATTCACCCGGCTAGGAAAATGGACCCAGCGAGGATGACCTTCTTTCACTGGAAGATAGTGGCGGCAGCTAAGTGCGGAGATGTCGTCGGCCGATACTTGTGGCCAGACGAGGTCGGTTGTGTTTTTTTTGGGCGGGACGATCCGAACTATCCGCGATGTGCGCAGAGGCATCGGAGCCCTGTCCATGTGTTGCTGGGTAGGTTGCCCTTCAACCAACACCAGGTCTATCGAGAGCCTGTGGTTGTAAACGATGGCTGGAGCAGCCTCGCCGGTGTGATGTCGGCCGGCTGCCGTCATTATCTCAGGCCTTAGACGTGCTCGACTGCCTCGCCGTCGAAGGGGCCTATCGCGGTCCGGCTTCGGATCCGTTCTCCGGCAGGGTTGGGCTCGGCGGAGAAATATCGAGACGGTCGCCTTGTTTGTAAGCTAATAATTCTCCTGAGTTCGGGTCTCCCCTGGTCGTGTCGTGCGATTCCAGCGGCCAAGAGTCTCGCTGTCACTTGCCCGTGCACTGACTGACGGAGCCCTTTTGCTTGGTGCCCAGGGCTTTGCCCAGGGCTCGCCCAGGTTGCCAGGAGAGGGCGGTACGGCCACCTCAAAGGTGCCAACGGCTTTGACCCCTGAGACGTGCTGTGATAGGGCGTCGGTACCGACTCGGGATTGCTCGGGGGGTTCCGACGACGGCCTTACGTCACGCTGGTGACCCCCCTGAGTCGCGACGAGGAGATCATCAGCAGCCCTACAAGACAGGTCAGGACAAGGTCAGCACAGGATCAGGACTAGGACAGGACAAGGCCAGGAGCGGGCACCATCACAGCCCCGTCACTCATCCAGTGTTTTGGATTTTCCTGCAAAGACTTTTCTTCTGTTTTGAGTTCGCGCGTTGGCCAAGCAGTCACAGTCATAACCCAAACGGCGCCCAAAGTCCAGGCCAGGCCCGGCCCTGCTGCAGTGGCTCTTCCCATTGTGGATGAACCTGACGCGCATCATCTGGTAGCTCCAAGCCTATGCTGCAGGGTCGACAGAGTTGCCGCAGCGTGCATGGGAGAGGCTTGTCGGTGGACTCGGGATGTGCTGTGTGTGGTTCTGGTGGTCTGGATTGCCCTTTTCCCTGAGCCAATCTGACTGCCCTTGATTCGGATCTCGACACGACGGCCCTTGGGCCAAGAGAAAACCCGTCGGATTTCCACTTTGGACCTGAACAGCAAGTGGGGAATGACGATACTTACCCGCACCTCAACAGTGAAAGCGGCACCAGCGGACCTTATTTCAGGAGAGGGTCGAGAGAGACCCCCCATCCCCATCCCACGCCGTGCCGTGCTGCCCTACCGCCGGCGCCACAACGTTGTGTTTTGCTTTTGAGAACCGAGTGTGATACACTACAAATTTTTGCATGCTTGCTCCTGTCTCCGTTTCGTCCTGTAATCCGACCTGCGGCTCCGCTTGTGTCCCCCGTCCCCGGCCCAGTGGCGGAAATAACCAACGGCGCGAGCAAAACGAAAACGAGACGACACGACTCTCTGCGCGCTCGCCACGCCCTCAACCCTCGATTGGCAAAAAGCAAGCGCGAAAACGGGGACCCGGTGATTCTGGTTCGGGCGAGCTCCACCGCAGTAGTGCTCCTCACCTCATTCCCGATCTGGCCAAATCTCTCCTGGTGATCCTTATTCGGATCCTACGATGAGGCTCTGCGGTCTCACTGTTCCTCTCAGCAGCCGGCAGTGTCGATACAAACCTAACCCCTTGCAGCGATAATGTCATCAGCATCCGGGCCGGCCTCGAGCTCCAC
Source organism: Diaporthe australafricana (assembly GCA_039880735.1). Classification (NCBI taxonomy): domain Eukaryota; kingdom Fungi; phylum Ascomycota; class Sordariomycetes; order Diaporthales; family Diaporthaceae; genus Diaporthe; species Diaporthe australafricana. The sequence goes on along the minus strand of JBCEDM010000001.1, from coordinate 5,241,399 downwards.
CAAACCCAGCGGCAACGGCAACGGCAACGGCACCTCCAGCCACAAGGACGGCGCGGCTACGAACGCCGCCCCGAGCTCAGCCAGGGCGACCAAGAAGAGCGCCTTCTCCTGCGAGCCCTGCCGCCGGCGCAAGGTCAAGTGTGGAGGCGAACAGCCCGTCTGCAGCAGGTGTCTGGCAAGAAACGATGCTTGCGTCTACAAGTTGTGGGATCCCCTTCTGTCCTCTCCGTCCTCTTCGCCCCATAGCCCCTGATGACCACTACCTCAACTCACCTCACCTCACCTGTCGTGTAAAGACAGCTGTGGCTCATACTCACCAGCCTTCCTCCCACTCACTTACACACGAACCTGATCAACGGATAGCTCCGTGCTGACTGGCCTAGAAACCCAACGCTCTCTTACACTCAACGCCTGGAGGAGCGCATCAAAGACCTTGAAGAACAGGTGTCAAAGGCTCAGGCCCAGGCTCAGGCTCACGCACCGCCTCAGCCTCAGCGTGGGTTGTCGGAAGGGCCACTCTCATCATCTGTGGACAGTTCCCTCGCGGGCCACGAGTCCGAGGGCTTGGCAGGGACTTTCAAGGGCCTGAAGTTGGACGAGAAGGGCGTCATCACATATCATGGCGCCACCAGCTTCTTCCATCTCCCAAGTGAATATGGTCGCCAGAGCAGTGATGCTCCGAGCCCGTCCAACCCGGAAGATCCCCTCTATGGTAAGAGGGAGCGACTGGTCAATAACGCCTGGCAGCAGCGTGCACTAGAAGACCTCTCAGAGATCCCAGTGCGTCTTTCACTTTTTCCTCGCCTTCTCACAGGAGCATCTTGCAGCTGACCCATCTACTCCCAGGAACCGTTCCAGTACCTGCTCAGCACGCACTGGTGCTGGATTCAACCCCTGTGGAACTTTGTCTATCGTCCCACATTCACCCGTGACATGCAGCTGCTGGGCCCGTATTACTCACACACCCTCTTGAATGCCATACTCTCGCATTCGATCCGGTGGGGTCGATGGGACAAGGACACCCGCGAGCGTCTCGAAAACGATTATGATGGCGGCGCCGTTTTTAGCCGTCACGCCCGAGCCATGGCCCTCGAGGAAATCTCCCGTGGCGTGGCCACCATCCCGACCGTCCAGACGCTCTTGCTGTTGAGCGCTCAAGAGTGTAGCGCTGGCAACACCTCACAGGCATGGATGTACAGTGGCATGGCGTTCCGGATGATCGATCACCTGGGCATCTGTGTCGACAGCCAGAGGTATACGGGCAACATCCCCTTCAGCGATGAGGATGTCGAGATCCGTCGGCGGCTGTTCTGGAGCTGTTACTTCTGGGACAAGATCGTCAGTCTCTACCTCGGGAGATCACCGAGCCTACAGCACTCGGATGTGTCGCCGCCACAGATGATCCGTACGTGATCCACCACCCCAAACCTCCATCTGAACTTTATACTGACAGGGTAACGTAGTCGACGACTCCAACGAAAATGAGATGTGGACGCCGTTCGGCATCACCTACCCAGACGGCGTGAAATACCCGCCCATCGCTGCGCACTCGACGTCCTGCTTCGTGCAGATGTGCCGATTGACAGTCATCTTCAACGAGATCCTGATCCATATGTATGACCCACTGGGGCTGAACACCGAGGCCGAAATCCAGGAATGTTTGGTCAGGCAGGAGGCGGCCCTGAGGCAGTGGTGGGAGGACCTGCCGCACTTCTTGAAGATGGATGCGAGCATGCTGCCCCCGTTGGCGCCACCTAGCCATATTGTCACACTCAAGTACGTTATCCCCCACGACCTGGTCTTTCTCCAGATTCCCACTGATGGTTGGCGATTGGCGAGCAGTTGCCTTTACCACACTTTCAACATCCTGCTTCACCGGCCGATGCTCTCCCGTGAGTGCACTCCCAACAACAACCGTGCGAAACACCTGCTCGAGTGCGTGTCCTCTGCGACGTCCATAATCGCCATATTCGACCTCTTCTGCAAGTCCTTCGGCATCTACCGATCCGTGCTCTCGTTGAGCTATTGCGTGTACATTGCCGCGTCAATCTTCCTCCTACAAGTTCAAGCTGCCGCCAATGCACAGAATGCCGGGGCGTCGTCGGGAATGTTGACGGACGAGCAGCAGCAGCAGCAGCAGCCCGCCTTGCGCAGGCTGGACTTTTGCATCCGTGCGCTGTCGAAGCTGAAAGATATCAACCCGATCGTGGGCAGCGGAGTCGAACTCATCCTGCGTGAGTTGGCCGCCCTGGGAATACAGACTCCTGGCGGTGGCGCGTCGCCAGGCTTCCAAGGACAAGCACAGCAGCAAAACCCAGCCCGGCCGGGGTTTCCCCACCACCAGCAGGCATCGTCGATGTCGTCTGAATTCCGAGGCCGCCAAGACTCCTTCGGTGGGTACGGCCATCGCATGAGCCATCATGAAATCATGATGGGCAACACCGACAGTCACATGACTGGCTTTGGCTCGCCCAGTCGTACACCACCGGGCCTGCAGCATGCCCTGTTCCAGTTCCCTCAGACAACCCAACCCGACAAGATCAACCAGCATCTTCAGCACCATGGGATATCGGATCAGGTCTTCCAGGCAGTATCTTCGCTGCAGCCAATCACGGCGTCTTTTGGTAACCCCATTAGCACTCAGGAACACCCGCGGGAGTACTTCGAGCACCGGTAAAGTCTCCCTAAAGCCTGAGCGTGGAGCCCTGTCTCCCCACAGTGCTCCCCTTTGGACCAGGATTGCAGGTACTGGTTGATGAAGTCATCAGTGGAGGAAGCCATCGGAGGGCGGAAATGTCGGCGCGGAGGGAAATGGCAGTGTGGAGAAGTCATAAAACAAAAGTTTTCTGGATGCATTGTTCTGGCGTTGAGGTTCTTGTTCTTGAAGACAGATGTGCGTGGCCGACATCTCGACAGGCGATGAGCTCGAATCGAGGTCGAAAGCTTTGAAAATACACAAGAGAGTACATAGCATTGTAATTGGAAGGATGTCCGCTTCAAGTTGAGCCCTCTGTTCATGTTAAGCGGTGACTGACAGGCCCCTAGCGGAGCAGTGGACGGGTATCACAAGACACCAGCGAGTCGTGAGAGGGCCTTAATAGGACGATCTGGGACAATGAAGAGCTAGGCACGTGTGAGAGGTCCGTAGAATCAGAAGCAAAATGAATCGAGACGCAGATGGCGTGAGTCGATCGCGTCCCACCCATGTGAGGCAATTACCCCAGAGTCGGGAGATATGGGGGCCGTGGGAAAGCATGGAGATAATAATGGAGCCACCCACCCACCCCTTCAAGCCCTCCCAGGCGGGCGGGAGGAAGCAAGGGGTCCCTCTCACCCACAGGAAATCCTACCCTCTGGCGTGCTTAAAAGCTTCTCTTGTCCAAGATTTCGGCCAACTTTCTCCCGGGGGTGGAAGCAAAGCCGATTTGCCTCCAGAGGGGTCTGACGCGGCTCCACAGAGTGATCATCTGGTCGCGCAGGTCGCCTCTTGGGAAACGAAACCTTGTTGTTGTGAACCTCAGGGCTCGCAGCAAATGATTGACCCTCTGGAGCTGTCTAGGCCGGGCAGCAGGTATGCTGGTTTCGGCAACACGGGCCTCTTGAAGGGGGGGGGGGGGCAGACACCCTTTTTCGTCACCCTCGGCCAAGATCCGAGGGCTGATCGCTATTGTGAATCGATGCATATCCGCCACAGGCATTTGGCCCCGCGCGGAGGATGGCCGAAATGCGCGGTGAATACTGTACTGCACAGTAAATATCGTCATCAGGCGTCATCATGCTTCTCTGATGGTCTCGAAGTTGAACGCACGTGGGTTGACGAAGGAAGTGACCGCAAGTGTACTCGTAATGTGGACAATAGTCAAGTCAAGTTGAAGCTCTCTGGGCGGGACTCTCTCGGCCTCAACCCCTAACCCGCCTGCGCTGCTGGATTGAGCTGGTGGGGTACCCTCCCCCAAATCGCCACTGAGAAAATCACTCCTCACAATGAAGCCCACCAACACCTCACACAACATACTATCCACCAGGAAAAAGCATAGCAGACAAATCCTTCTTGTCAACCATGAGTCCACAAAATCATAAGTTCTGAGTACTGAAAGTGGTTGGAATACATAGAGTATGCGGGGACAAAAGTGTGCGGGTGGTGTGAGTGTGTGAGTATACGCCCGCTCACTCACCCACCACAAACCACCAAAAATCAATGATCTGGCCCGGGCTTGAACCGGGGACCTTTAGTGCTCCCATAAATCGCTCTGGAAGAGTTTATTCAATGTTAGACTAACGTGATGAACCAACTACACCACCGGACCATTGCTGAATTGTTGATAAAGCGGTGATGCGGCGGATCTATAGTGCTAAAACAAGATTTGTGGCCCCACTCTCCAGCCACCACGACTCGTGTTAGGGCCCGTCGGCATATGGAAAAGGAGGAGCAGTCTGTGATCAGCATGATCAGCATTGATCGATGTTGCCGCTGATCAGCAGGAGAAACAACATGCAACTCGGAAGAATTGGGGCTTTGCTTGTGATTACGCGTATGGACATGGTATTGAATGCAGTCATGGCCTGACAGCAGCGATTCTGAGGTCTGAGGGTAGCTGTCACTGTCATTGTCACTAGAGGATGTGTGGGAGAAAGGTTGCCCTCTACCTCAACACCAGTCAGCCGGTCCAGGTACTCAAGTGCTGTCAGTCGACGTATACACACATACACACATGCAGCCATCACTTTCACTACAAACTTCTCCTTCGACTGCCATTCAAGCCATAGATGACTAAGTAGTGCACTGTCTAGACCCTCTGATCAAACTTCATTGTTGAAGTCATGGCATGAGGCAACACTCGTCTGCCCTCACAATCATCCCCACAATGGGCACATACCTGGGCATGCATGTGTATTATGCCTTCATGTCTGCTCTGGAATCATACTTGAGATACATATCTGAAGGCCAAAATGTCATTTGTATTCATTCCACATTATTGTAAGGCGTATGGTATCATATATCCCTCATATACTCCCGCGTACCAAGTTACTGGTCACTTGGTCAAGCACTGAAATCCCTCGCATGGTAAAATCCAACCCAAACGCCGTCCTGCTCATATCATCGTGAACAATCATCATGTATAGATAGCCCAGCCATTGACCATTCCACCCCTCCAAAAGAAATAAATTCTTCCCAACAGACTCTCATTTCCACACACATCATGCCCACAACTCCTCTGCGTTGTCTCTGAAGATTCTCTCAGCCAGGGGCTGGCTGCCGTTGCACCAGGTCAACACGTTGTCGATCCAGGGCCGTATGTCAAGCCCCTCGAACCTCGTATGAGGCCAGTCGGATGCGAACACGGCCCTCGTCCGCCCAGCGACGCGGATCAGCTCCTTCGCGACGGCGTCGACGTCTCGGATGTAGTTCCTGCCCTTGCTCAGCCGGTACGGCGCCGACAGCTTGACGTACGTGTCGCCACCCTGCAGCAGCCTGACCAGGGAGCTGAAGCCGTTGAGGCTGTAAGGGTCGAGCCGCGTCGACGAAGAGGACGAGGACAGGTCTGGCGCCCCCATGTGGTCGATACAGATCCTGACGCCCAGCGTGGGCATCACCTGCTCCAACACCTTGACCAGCTCCAGGGGGATGTAGAGCTGGATGACCCAGTTCAGGGGCCGCACGGCGTCGGCGTAGCTGCGCAGCACCGTCTCCATCTCGGCGTGGCTCATGGTGTTGCCGGTGGAGCGCAGGTTGAGCCTCACGCCTCTCACGCCCAGCTTATGCCATTCTTGGAGCGTTGAGAACGGGGCGGCGCTCGGGTCAAAGGCGACCACGCCCCTGGCTCGTGTTGGGCCGAAGGCGCGGAGGGCATCGAGTAAACAGGAGTTATCATTTCCATATATCGAAGGCTGCACGATGACAAGGTGTGAGGCTCCTATCGAGGACTCAAAGTCGATGGCCTGGGAGACGGAATGTGGGCTTGGCTTGTAGACAGCTGCACACGAGAGGGGGTAGCGGCCCGGGTCGACGACGTGCATGTGGGAGTCCCATGACCCTACTGGAATCCGTGATAGAGGCAGTAAATATTCGGGTGTGCTGCCCCTCGAGTCCTCCCTGTGGAAGGCTGTTGGCTTGTCGTTTATGTCGATCAGAGACGGGCACGGTAAGAGGGGCCTGGATCTGGGTGACGAGGGCCGCTTATCAAGGACCCCCGTTGGGAAACGGTGCCTGAGCAGCGTGGCCATTCTTTGTCTGATCGTCTTGGGGCCACGGTCACTTTCGATCGGGTTCAGGTGATCATGTGTAGTAGTAGGGGGACTGGAGCTCTGGGTGTCGGGCTGAGCTCGCGTGGAAACGAGTCCCTGGCCAACCATGGAGTACATATACCTCCGCAGCGCGATGGGTGTGAGTGAAACGGCCGGAGAGATCTGACGAAAGAGAGGAGCCGCAGGGCCCAGAGTCCAGAGTCCAGACCTCTTGGACCTCCTAGACAGGCCCGGAATCCAGCGAAAAAGATCTGGGTCTGGAGCTGTAGTATAGCGCAGGACGAGGTGATGCAGGGTCGCAGGCGCCCAAGGTTGCATCCGCAACGCAAGGCTCCAGGTTATGGGGCGGGGAGTTCATCGTGATGCATCACCACATCGGCGAATGTCCAGCAAGCGGGACATGCCATGTGCCCACGCATGCCTCTGTGCCCACGGGTCAGAAGGGTCAGCAGTCCCAGCAGTCAGCGCCACTGGGAGGCCCTGGAAGGGCAAATCGGATGCGCTACAGGCGGACGCTACAGTCAAACCGGGGCCTTGGCGAAACAAGCTTTCGGAGTAGGACATGGCAGGTCCTGGCAAGTCTGGCAGTGTCTGGCAGCCTGCTTGCGTCCTCCTTCCCAGCCCGGCTGTCAAAGCACCGACGGCCAGGCCTGGGCACTCGGCGAAAGACCGTAGGTTGTCGAGACGTAATTGTCATTGCCCATTTTCGCCCGTGGAGTCACCACGCCGCCCGGACAGGGAGCGAGGACCCAGATAAGCCCACGGAGACGAGACGGCAGGTATCAGGACCCGGACGCAGATTGGCAGAGTCCTTCGAGGCCCAGACTCGAGCATCCAGGAATCCCATAACTCGATTCGTTGACGGCAGACTGTTCGGCCGCTGTCCGAGTGATCGATCACTGGAGAGAAAAACCGCAGCAAATCCAGCGTGCGCAGGAGGAGGAACAGGAGGAGGAGGGACCCGTCTCTGGAACTTTGTTGTGCTTTGAGGGGTCTTAGGATCGTGATCATGTTCATGATCGTCGTGAAGCTGTCAGCAAAACAGATGGGCCTGCCATCATGCTGCTTTGCCCGTCAAGCCGCCATTTGTCTCCTGAGCCCCCCTTGAAAGCCCCCCCCCCCCCCCGAGCCCCATCTTCCCCGGGAAACAGGAACAAGCCAGGGCAGACCTGCATCACTGGCGACGGTTCGGCACTTCTCCATGGTACTAGGTATGGTTTGTCGTTCGTCTGGCAGCAGCAGCAAAGCCTTGTGGCTGTTCCCTCCCGCCGCGCCCCGCGTCCGGAACGAGCTGTCAACGATAACCCCTGATCGGCCTGGACTCGGCCGTCGTGCATGCGCATCGGCTCGTCTGTTTGGCCCATCGGCTCGCCTGCTTGGCTCGGTCAAGTTCCGGCCGCAGAGGCTGGTCCCCACCCGTTGCCGGTCCACACCGATGTGATACCGGGGTGGGTCGACATGACGGGTTTTTGTGAGCAATTCTCTCTCCCTACGCAGTGGCATGCACAGCAACGCCATCCAACATCATCACCCGCCCCAAACAAACGCTGTAACCCGGGAGAAGCCAGACCACACACGCCCGAATCCTGGGGTTCATCACTTTTGCACCTCTCCATCTGTCCACGCACACCACATCCACTCTGCGCCTCGCTGCACCTTTCCCCCAGTCGTTCCATCCTCCATCTGGGGTTAGCTCCCTGCAAGCCCGAGACGCTCTGTTTGGCTCGCTGACGACGAGTCTGCCCTGGCCTGACTCCAAGTGTCGTCCTTTTTTTCTGTTTTTGCCCATACCCCCCCGGTCTGTCTCCGTGACCTCGTGGGCGCTTGGCTGCCTTAGGCGCGCCAAAAGGCAGAATCCGTCGTGACCCCCTCTACCCCCCCAAAGGGCACGGCACCCAAGGCTGGCGGAGGTCGCCCGAGTAGACGGTACTCCTGCGGTCTGGACAAGGCCATTCAGCACGAGTCGAAGGGGGGGACACACACGCCAGCCCCGATCCACTCTGTGCCCCAGGGGCGTGACGCCCTCGCTCGTCTCGAGCGGCTGAATATGCCGTCGTCAAGGTTCACGCCAGCCGCCTTCCGAGGGCCCTACAACTGGTACTACATCCTTACCATCGTTGTCATAGGCTGCGGCTCCATCCCCAAGGGCTACGACGAGGGCGGCTTTAGTGCCGCCGTCAGCCTGAGGTCCTTCAAGGATGACTTTTACCTCAGCGCCGGCAAGTGGGTGGACGATCCCTCGGGCCTGGCCAGCAGGAAGGCCAACATCACCTCCTTTGGCGTCTTGGGCGCCGCCATCGGCTCCCTGATAGCCTCGGCCCTCACTGACCGCATCGGCCGCCTGAGGTGCTGGCAGCTGCTCGCCCTGCTGTACATGAGCGGCTATGTCATGCAGATATTCTCCACGGGTATCTACGGCTTCCTTTTGTTCGCCCGCATATGGGGCGGCCTGGGCGCCGGCGGCCTGACCGTCGTCGGGCCATTATACCTCTCTGAGATAGCCCCTGCCAAGAGCCGTGGCATGATCGTCAGCGTCTCTATGGTGTTTCTGTTGACCTTCCTGTCCCTCGGTTCGTTGTCCTCCGCCTGCCGTGGTCTGTTCCCTCATCGAGGCTAACCTCTATCCCGCAGGCTTTTTTATCAATTATGCCGCCAGCATTACTATGCAAGACTATCGTCCGCAGTACCGGCTTGTGATTGCCATCCCCCTCATCCCCGTTGGCCTGGCGCTGCTCACCTCCCTCTTCATTTCTGACACGCCAAGGTGGCTCGCCTCCAATGGTCGTGGGGACGAGGCCCTGGCGGTCCTCGCCAGGCTCCGGCAAAAGAGCAGTGACGACTATGAGCTCCAGGCTGAGTTTGATGAGTTGCAACACCAGATCCAGTCCAAGGAGAAGCTGAGTGGGGACGCCACCTGGGCCATCATTAAGGAGATCGCCACGACGCCGTCTTACCGCAAACGCTTCCTGCTGGCCATCGCCATGCAGACTGTGGCGCAGTGGTCTGGTGGCAACGGCATCACCTACTACATCCCGCAGATTTTCGAGTACGCTGGGGTCACCGGCGACAGCAAGTCCCTCATCACCTCTGGGGCATACGGCATCGTCAAGCTGGTCTTCACCATGATCTTCACGTGGGGCCTGGTCGATGTCATCGGCCGCCGGCGGTGCTTCATCACGGGCCTGTCCATGCAGCTCATCACCCACACGTACATGGCCATCTACACGGGCGTCTGGGTCTACCACGGGACCATCAACAAGCCCGCCTCGGACGTCGCCATCGCGAGCGTCTTCATCTACGCCGTCGGCTGGTCCATCGGCCTGTGCACCGTGCAGTACCTGTACGGCACCGAGATCTTCCCCACACGCATCCGCAGCGTCTGCTACGCCTTCAACATGGCGGTGCATTGGCTGTTCCAGTTCGCCGTTGTCAGGGTCACGCCCAACATGTTTGTGAGCCTCCACATCTGGGGCGCGTATGCGTTCTGGGCGTGCATCTGCGCCATCGGGCTGGTGATCCTGGGGCTGTGGGCCCCCGAGACGAAGGGCGTCCCGCTGGAGAGGATGGAGGAGCTCTTCGCTGGCCACTGGTGGATGGGTTGGAAGGCAAAGGTTGACCTGGACTCGAGCGATACGCAGACTCTGAGGAGGTCGAGAGCGTCCTCGCCCGTGGACGTGATGGAGAGGGGCAAGGAAGGCGAGGCAGGCTCGCCTGGTGGCCCCTTGAGGACGACATAGATAGACAGATTTATGTGTTAAATTGGAAGGGAAACCCTTTCGCTTTGTAATTATTTCAATAGACTTCCTTTCTTTCCCATGTGACACTGAGACTGGTTGTGCATTATAGACAGGCTGGACAACTTCACATCACTGCGGAAGCGGACCTAAATACCCTGAAATTGTTATTAGTGGCCCTCAGACTTGCCGCTTCCCACTCAATTGGAAAATTCTGTCTGATACTTGGGATGGTAAAAAGCCGCAAAAATATTTGTTCCTTGGAGCACGATCGCATTTCTAATATGCTCAGACATACCAGCCACACAGGCCAACATCGACCGAAGTTCATAAGACGTAGTTTCTTTCGCATCACTGAAGTACTGACAGTTGCTTTCTGTCAAAGAGCTGCGATATGTATTTGAGCCAGAAGTGTACATTTGGAGGGATGAGTGCACATGGACAGGCTTATCTTTTGGCTTTTGATCAAGAACGCCTACGAAGAGGCTGCAAAGTCTCAGGCGAACAATTTTTTCTCTATCTAAATAGTTTGTCTACCTATCAGAAAATTGCCGGAGGTATTGAAATCACGATCTTGACCCGGGGATCCGGAAGACGGAAGTAGTGAGAGATCGGGCGGGCTCGGGGTGCCGAAATGCTCCACTCTTGTTCCGAAGTGCCGCAGCTGCCCGGAGCCCCCCCCCTCTCTCCCAAAATTACGTGATTTGTTGTTTCCGATTGAGAGGGTTGGGTCTGGATGAGAAAAGATAAAGATTCACCGTGTCCAAAGGGCGATCAATGGTTTAGCTGGGGTTTACTTGTCAAAACGGACGTGGATAGAGCTAGTGCATGTGTGTCGCCTGCATAGTGCAATCGTGAGTCCGGCCCCCTCCCCTCACGCCGTGTCGTCCAGAGCTTGCATCATCCCGGCTTCATATCGCAACACTGCACCCTCACGCACCACTTGCCCAAACAAATCGGACTGAATACAAAGTTCTCTGGTATTTGACTAATCCTCGCTGACTTTCATAAAGTCGCGTGAAAGCAACTCAAACGTTATTTGGATCATTGTTCCTGATCACTGACCCCTCCCTCCCCAGCCAAGAACACCTGCACCATGGCCTCAGTCAAAGCATCCAATATCCTAATCTTTGGGGCCACTGGCTTCATCGGCACCTTCATCACGGAGAAGGTCATTGCCGCCCAGCCCTCCTTTAACCACATCACAATCTTTACGTCCACCAACACGGTCAACACCAAGGGCGAGCTCCTGGACAAGTGGAAGAAGTCGGGCAACGTGACCGTCATCACCGGCGACATCGAGTCCGAGGCCGACGTCAGCTCGGCATACAAGGACCGCAACATCGACACGGTCATCAGCGCCTTCGGCCGGGCCGCCATCGCCAAGCAGATCGACCTGATCCGGTGGGCCGACAAGTCGGACAAGGTCAAGTGGTTCTTCCCGTCCGAGTACGGCACCGACATCGAGTACGGGCGCCAGAGCAAGGACGAGAAGCCGCACCAGCAGAAGCTCAAGGTGCGCAAGTTCATTAGGGACGAGGTCAAGAACGTGCAGGTCACCTATGTTGTGACCGGCCCCTACTTTGAGTCTTGGGTCGGACGCTCGCCAGGCCTCGACGTCTCAACGGGGTTCGACGTGGGAGAGAAGGAGGCATGGCTGGTGGAAGCTGATAGCAAGATCGGATTTACCACGATGCCCGAGTAAGTCTCACATCCGCCTGCTCGTAATGGAAATTACTTGTGAAACTACTTGTGATGTCGACTGACGCCGTGACCCTTTGGCGCACAGCGTCGGCAAGCTGGTAGTCGCAGCTCTGCAGCACCCCGAGGCTGCGGTTGGGAAAGCACTCAAGGTGCACTCGTTCGAGACCACGCCGAACGAGGTGCTTGCAGAGTACGAGAAGCAGACGGGGGCCAAGTGGAAGGCCAACCACATCCCCCTCAGTAAATTTATCGAAGAGGAGAAGAAGCTCTGGGAGGAGGGTAATGCAAAGGCCACTGTCCTCACCCTTAGGCGTATTTGGGCCGAGGGAGGCACTCTCTACGAGAAGACTGACAACGAGGATATCGGACTGAAGAGCCAGGACACGGAATCATTGCAGGTAATCCTGAAGAGAATCCTTGCAGAACAGTGAGCTTGGGCTGGGCGTGTTGGAACTTTCCCGAGACATCGATGGCTACTGCCATGGTTTCAGTGCTGAATTGAATAAGCCAAGCGATGAGTGAGAATAATTTGACAAGCTCCTGACTTAACATGCAAGTTTAAAAATGTGTGAAGGCGGGCGGGTGAAGTTGGCAACGACGGTATGAAAGAAGGTTCAAGACATGCTCCTGCACCGTTTCGGAGCTATGCGCTGAGATCCCGCCTTGAGATCCGCCAAGGCGGGGCGAACCCGCCGAAGGAGACGTCAGGCACGCGTCAGTTGCTTAGTGTCACTCGAACGACAGAGCCACCTCTGGCGTGGACATCACACATTCCTCAACCACGCTTGACCATGTTATTCTGTAGTTCGGCGTCGTCAGCCTTTTCTTTGCTGGAGTAGCAATAGCTGCTGATACATGTTCCATTATTTACGATTCTACGATCCTAGGATCCTGCAAGACACCGCCGACGTCCATCAGTGTACCTTTTGCTAGATAGCTGCGAATATCCAACATTGAATACCGAGCAACAGCGCCTACACCCCGTCACATCTCTGCTACCTCTCCCTCGACGGCTATGCCGAGCTCTGGGTCCGTGGGGCAGTTTGCTCACGATGTGTCACCATTCCTTATCCTGCTGATCTTCATCGCGACTTTCGGCCCCTTCCAATTCGGCTATCATTTGGTGCGACAGCCCCTCTCCTCCCCCCTTCTTGCCCCCTCCTCGCAGTGACTCTGGTCTCCAGAGTCTGAACACTCAAATCTGTACTTCTCCTCCAGCTAACGTTTCTTAACTTTCTGTAGTCCGAGTTGAACGCTCCACAACATGCCATCACTTGCGAGGACGATAATGCCGCGCCGTCCGGCGCCCTTGCCCGCGTCACCGCCGGAATATCGAGCTACGCCTTCAAGGACAAGGACGGCTGCAAGGGCATACCCATGACCGAGCCGACATTTGCAATAGTTTCCTCCATCTTCACCATCGGCGGCTTGATCGGTGCCCTGGCATCCGGGCCCATAACCTCCAAGAAGGGCCGTTGGCTGTCCATACAGATGACAGCCATCACGTTCGTCATCGGCGCCGCCATCGAGGCCCTGGCCCCCGCAGCGTGGGTCATCGCACTCGGACGCTTCGTGTCCGGGCTCGGCTCCGGAGCGAGCACCGTCATCGTGCCGCTCTACATCTCCGAGGTGGCCCCGCCCGCCGAGAGGGGTTTCTTCGGCGCCTTCACCCAGATCAGTTGCAATACGGGAATCCTGACCGCCCAGGTGCTGGGTTACTTCTTGAGCCACGGCGCTGCGTGGCGGTGGATCCTGGGGACCAGCGGCATAATTGCTCTCGGCCAGATCCTGCTCACCTTCCTGATACCCGAAAGCCCCGCTTGGACGGCAACCGTAAAGGGCGATGTCGTGGCCGGCAGGAAGATCCTGCAGCGTATCCGGGGACGGAACGTCGACATTGACGACGAGGTCGCGCTGTGGGGGGCCGGGTCCGGTAAGAACGGTACTGGCGAAGAGACGGGCCTGCTTGAGCCACCAGAGGGAGGTGCCTCGCTCGTCCCGGACAACGAAGAGGTCCAGCACATTGGGGTCATGCGGGCGCTCAAGGACCCTCTTTACCGACCCGCTATGATCGTGGTCATGGGCATCATGTTTGCCCAGCAGCTGTGCGGCATCAACTCGATAGTGATGTACTCGGTGGCGCTCCTCAACGGGCTGCTGCCCTTGAGCTCGATCGTCCTCACCATCCTCGTCTCGGCCGTCAACCTGGTAATGACTGCAGCATGCTCGCCGCTCCCGGACAAGTGGGGCCGCAAGACATGCCTGCTCGTGTCCATCGTCGGCCAGGGAGCTTCCTCGCTCGTCCTCGCCATCTCGATCCTCACGGGCTTCAAGATCGTGTCCGCCCTGGCTGTCGCCTTCTTCGTGGGCTTCTTCGCCGTCGGCCTGGGCCCGGTGCCGTTCATCCTCGCGTCGGAGCTGGTGGGCCAGGAGGCCGTCGGAGCGACGCAGAGCTGGTGCCTGGCTACTAACTACACGGCTACCTTCCTTGTGGCGCAGTTCTTCCCCATCGTCAACACGGCGCTGAACAACTGGCTGGGCGGCCGCGGCGGATGGGTATATTTCATTTTCGCGGGCTTTGCCGCGCTATTTGCCCTGTTCATCATGGCCAAGGTGCCCGAGACGAAGGGAAAGAAGAATGCTGATGAGGTTTGGGGAAGGACCAGACGGTTGGATTAGAGAGACGGTGAGAATGTGCAATTGATGGCGACCTACTTGACGAGCATTTTCTTAGGGCCGAACACTTTCAGTGACTTCAAAGTAATGATAAATGAAATCATCAACACTTCCTAAAATGTGTCTCCTGAAGAAAGTAACCTTTCTTTTCTTTTTTGGCTGTCGCTATGTTACCATTGAGGGCTTCAACTGCTATGCTGAAGAAAATTGCCCTTTAGCAGGCTTGCAGGTGCCAAAACGACGAAAGACGCATGGTATACTATAAACACATCACACTATGAACATATCACTATAAACGCATCACACATTCTGGCCTAAGCAGCTGAAAACATCCTCTTGTTCCTGACCATCTGTTCAAGGACGCCTACGCCCGCCCTCACTCCGTCGACAACATGGATACGCTTGGCCGCCTCCTCGCCTTGCTCTTCACGCACAGCCGTGCGAATCACATCCTCGAGGCCAGCCATGCCGCCACACCCCATCAGAATGCAGTCCGGGTGGCCGCTGGCCAGGAGACGCTTGGTGGCCGCCTTGAGCTTGTCCCGGATGACCTCGGGGGGCACGTCGCCGTGGAAGTCACCGGCGACCAGGCCGGTGGACTGCACGCCGAGGAAGCTGCCAGGGTCCTTGCCGAGGAGGTCCACGACGGCATCGGTGAGGTGGGCCTCCCAGAACTTGCCCGTGGTGACGATGCCCCAGCCCCGGCCGGGCCTCACCAGCGGGAGCGACGCCAGCAGGCTGGCCTCGAAGATGCCAGTCACGGCGGGGAGGCCTGGGTGGGAGGCCTGGATCTCCGCCACCAGGTTGTGCTTGCTGTAGCAGGCGACGAGGACACCGTCGAAGTCTCTGAGTAGGCCGGTGGCTTGCAGGTCGGCCCACACGACATTGGTGCTGGCTTTGATGTTCTCGGCGTTGTCGATGCTGGCGGGGCTGTCTTTGGGCGCGGTGTATGTTGTGATTTCTACGGACTGTGGGGAGAGGCAACATCATCAGTCTGGTTTGTTCTGGTAGCTGGAAAGGAAGTGAGAAAATTGATTCGTAAATTGATATAGCCAGAAACATGACGGAAGCTTCGAGATATTGTCATGCCGCACTGCCAGCATCTAGCAACCAGCAATCGTCGTGGCTGAAGATACCACCATCCCGCATTTTTCTTTGGCTTGGTGTGTCACAATCTGAGGCCCCAGTCACTGACATAGCATCTCACTGTGAGTACTAGGAAATGCTTTCTTTCATACATCCGGTATATTCAAGGTACTGATTGCTGTTTCCATGCCATGGGTCATCTCATGGGAGGAGTTGGGATTGATGACCAGGAGGCGAATTTTCCTCCTCAAGATTCGAGTCGTCATGTTGGATATAATCCAGGTAAGGTAGGTGGAGTGTGAGGGGTAAGATGCGTATATGAAGTGACAAGGATTACAGCAAAAATTGGTATTTGACATGTAGTGACGAACTGGAAACATCGAGAGGCTCTTCAGGCTATAGGCAGATTGAGTTTCTACTTGCATGCCCTGTATATACTGTGCTGCTGCGGGCTTGAGAAGGGTGCTTGATCTGGAAGGTGGGGTCAGATGCTCCCAACTCACACGCCCCCTGCCCCTGCCCTGCAGGCCCTGCGCCACTGGAGAGATGGTGCAGCCACCAAGAAGCCGTCCCCTGAGCCGCCGTTTCCAGGCCGAGCTGCCTGCTGCCCAAGCTGCTGTGCTGCTGCTGACGATGGTCCATTGAACCCCATTCAATGAGCAAGTGGCATGGACATGGGCGTTGGCATGCAATCGGCTCTCCCCTGAAGGCACCCCACTTCTGCGACCGCCGACCGTCATTGCCAGCTACACCAACCATCGTGAGCTCCCCAACACACCGACTGACACCAACACCCATCTTCGACGCCCATACACCACCCGGCCGCTCCCTCGGACCGCCTTAGCAGGTACCCAGCAACGTTGATTTGACTCGGCCTCGAGCCTCACCGTCACCGACCGTCGAGATGGCCAACCCTCCTCCCATCGGTATGCCTCCCCCCAGCTGTTGCCTGCTCCCAACCCAGCTCCCAGCTCCCATCCATTGCCTGCTGTTGCCGCGCATAGCTGATGCCAATCTCCCATCTAGTCCTCGATGGCGGTACCGGTTTCCTCAAGGTCGGCTATGCCGCCCAAAACTTCCCCGAGTTCCAATACCCCTCCATCGTTGGACGGCCGATCCTGCGTACCGAGGAGAAGGGCGCCGGCGAGAGCGACATGATCATCAAGGATATCATGTGCGGCGACGAGGCTGCCGCAGCCCGCACCATGCTGCAGATATCCTACCCCATGGAGAACGGTATCGTCAAGAAGTGGGATGATATGCAGCACCTATGGGACTACACCTTTAACGAGAAGATGAAGGTTGATACCACCGGCCGCAAGATCCTGCTGACCGAGCCGCCAATGAACCCCCTCAGGAATCGCGAGCAGATGTGCGAGGTCATGTTTGACCGTTACGGCTTTGGTGGTGTCTACGTCGCCATCCAGGCCGTGCTGGCTCTGTACGCACAAGGTACGTTATTTAAGGTCAACTACGGGAGGCCAGCATCGAGGCCAATATGTTGGCAAGGGCTCACACTCGCACTTCACAGGTCTCAGCTCCGGTGTCGTGGTCGACTCAGGCGACGGCGTCACTCACATCGTCCCCGTCTACGAATCCGTCGTCCTCAACCACCTGACGCGCCGGCTCGACGTCGCCGGTCGAGACGTCACCCGCAACCTGATCGCCCTGCTCCTGCGCAGGGGCTACGCGCTCAACCGGACGGCCGACTTCGAGACTGTCCGCCAGATCAAGGAGAAGCTGTGCTACGTGAGCTACGACCTGGAGCTGGACAAGCGCCTGAGCGAGGACACCACGGTCTTGGTGGAGAGCTACACGCTGCCGGACGGCCGGGTCATCCGCGTCGGCAGCGAGCGGTTCGAGGCGCCTGAGTGCCTGTTCCAGCCCCACTTGGTGGACTGCGAGCAGCCTGGCATGGCCGAGTTCCTCTTCAACACGATCCAGGCCGCGGACGTGGACGTGCGCTCGAGCCTGTTCAAGGCCATTGTGCTGTCGGGAGGAAGCAGCATGTACCCCGGGCTGCCGTCACGGCTGGAGAAGGAGATCAAGCAGCTGTGGCTGACGCGGGTGCTGAACAACAACCCCGAGCGGTTGAGCAAGTTCAAGGTCAGGATAGAAGACCCGCCAAGACGGCGACACATGGTGTTCCTGGGAGGTGCGGTGCTGGCCAACATCATGGCCGACAAGGAGAACATGTGGATCACCAAGCAGGAGTGGGAGGAGCAGGGCGCCAGGGTGCTGGAGAAGCTGGGCCCGAGGTAACACCTGGGCTTTTGGGCTTTGTGCTTGCTTGGGTCTGGGTTTTGCTTTTGGTGCAAAGAGGTTATGTGGATTCATTGGAGCCTGAAAAGAGACGAGCAGTAAAATGTTATCTTTTTCGAGTTGATATATGCTTGACTGCCTGCCGTAAATATCATGCTATATATCGTGCAAGTCAGTTGGCCTGCACCAGGAGGCATGGAGGTGGAGAGTTGTGCCGGGGCTAGCAATGAGCGACTAGACTATCGGCCTGCCTGCTAGTGCTGGGTCACAACGGAGTACTACCGTCAAGCATTCGAGTGGCCTAATTAATTGGCTACCTCTTGCTGCTATTAAGTGTCTGTTTTGTCCCGGGTTGATGTGCTCTGTATCATGACTACAACGTCGAATACCACAATTTTGGGCCAGACCCTTTACCCCAGCGTTGCATTAGGGATCCCCCGCCACGTTGCGCGCCTAGAGTATCTGGCAGCCCAATTTGGGCAAGCCGAGTTTCATCGCGCCGCTCGTGCACACACACACAGTACGCGCGGGCGACGACGGAGCTGGTAACCGCGGTGCCATTTCCATGCATTTCCCATGCATCGCTCATACATTACTCTGTTCATCTCACCTGCTGCACCCTGATGCACTGGCGGAAACGCTCAGGGTCCAGAGACAGCAGCATCTTCTCCATCTTGAGCTCCCCGGGCCGAAACAGCCTCGTCAGCCCTGGCCAACACTCTGTCACCGACGGAGCAGAACAGAATAGAACAAACAAAACACGGTTCGACACGACACGACACGATACGACACAGCAGGCAGGCCAGCCTTGAAACCTCGCTCGTCCGGAAAGCGACGGCCAAAAAGGACCCGCCAACGCATCTCTGTCGCTCGCTCGGTATCGGTCTAAACCCGGCTCAGACCCAGACCAATTCGGCGTCAGTGCTCTCTGCCCAAAGCATCACCTCTTGCATGAGAAGCATAATCACAAGCGAAGCCTTGATCTGAGACTCTATCTAAGTCCGGAGGGAGAGAAAACACACCGCCACCCTCCCTCCCCCCCGCCCCATCCAAGGGCAGGAGGGTAGAACAAGAAGGGCGCAGAGGAGAAGCGAGAATGACGAACCCTCCGTCCGTTGCCTCGCAGGGCTCGGGAGGGACGCAGACGTACCCGAAGAGCATTCTAAAGAAGAGTGTCCAGGCTGCCTTTGAAGGTGAGATGCCACCAACATTACCACAGCGCACCGCTGCTACCCACTGCTACCCACTGCTACCAACACCGGCACCGTGTCTCTTTACTATTATGTTTGCCCATGTCTTGCGTGTGTCTCCTGTGCCCGTATCTGTGTATTTGTGGGCCATGGCTTGGTGTTGCCTTCTCCTCATCGAAACTTACTTGTGGTGGCAGCGAATCACCTGGACCGGATGGGATGATGCACGATGTTGCGTTGTGCGACTCGCCGTCCACTCCGTTGATTGCTTCGATATGAATTGCGGCTGACACCTGCGCCTGCGCTTGCACGTCTGATCTATCATCCTCTGTTACTGCCCTCTTACCCACCCGGTTCCCACACCGTCTTTCTTGAGATGATCTGCGAGGGGGGAAGGGCCGTCACTTACACACTTGCTTGCTTCATGACACTCGCTCTCGCTTCTGCTCCTCCATCCTCAAACAGCCACCACCACCGTCTGCCTGCCCTTGCCCACCCACCTACCCTGACCCAAAGTACTGCCTACACTACACTACATCTTGGAGCAAATTACCCCGGGTCCCACATCTCATCTCGGCCCCATCTTCGCTCTCGGGGATCCCGGAAACGGGGGCCCGATCTCGTTCGGCCGACAGTTCTTGGTTGCGGAGTGGCCCGGCCCCGTCGGATGTCAGCTGGGGCCAACTGCATGTCTAGTCAGGCTTGCCGCTCGCATCCTTTTGGCCCATTCGAGCAAATAATGCTGCGCAAAGCCTGTCATTCTTCCCCCCCTCCTCCTCCGCCTCCTCCTCCTCCCCCCCTCCCCTCCGCCTCGGCCATCTCCTCCGCCGCCGCTCTCCCTTTTCGACTTGCTCGGCCCCTTCTTCATCATCATCAGCATGATGAACTCGTCGGCCTCGGCAAGGCAGTATGGCCTGACCCGGCAGTCGTCAGGTCTTCAAGGGAGACCAGGCCTATCACGGCAGGGCTCATCCTCATGTATGACCGGCTGCCCTCGTCTCATCTCACTTGGATTTTGCTCCACCTTCATGTCACCTGACCTTCCCGCTCACTCTTCCTCAAGACTCTCCAAAACACACAGAGGCTGACCCCATCTTGTAGACCCATCTGACCGCGGCTTCGGTCCTGTCGGCTACCAGTCAAAGGTACGCGTCATTGACCGATACAAGGTCATAGGCTTTATCAGCAGTGGAACCTATGGCCGTGTCTACAAGGCCGTCGGTCGACAAGGCCAGCCGGGCGAGTTCGCCATCAAGAAGTTCAAGCCGGACAAGGAGGGCGAGGTGGTGACCTACACCGGCATCTCACAGTCGGCGGTCCGGGAGATGGCCCTGTGCTCTGAGCTGTCCCACCCGAACGTCATCAAGCTGCACGAGATCATCCTCGAGGACAAGTGCATCTTCATGGTCTTCGAGTACGCCGAGCACGACCTCCTGCAGATCATCCACCACCACACCCAGCAGCCAAGGCACCCCATCCCGCCGGCCACCATCAAGTCCATCATGTTCCAGCTGCTCAACGGCTGCCAGTACCTACACGCCAACTGGGTGCTGCACCGGGACCTCAAGCCTGCTAACATCATGGTCACGTCCGCGGGCGAGGTCAAGATCGGCGACCTCGGCCTGGCCCGCATGTTCCAGAAGCCCCTCCACAGCCTCTACAGCGGCGATAAGGTCGTCGTGACCATCTGGTACCGCGCCCCGGAGCTGCTGCTGGGCAGCCGGCACTACACGCCGGCCATCGACATGTGGGCCCTGGGCTGCATCTTCGCCGAGCTGCTGAGCCTGCGGCCCATCTTCAAGGGCGAGGAGGCCAAGATGGACTCCAAGAAGACGGTGCCCTTCCAGCGCAACCAGATGCAGAAGATCGTGGACATCATGGGCCTCCCGACCAAGGAGAGGTGGCCGCTGCTGGTGCACATGCCCGAGTACGGGTCGCTCTCCCAGCTGCAGCCGCCCATGGCGCATCACGGCCACCACGGCAGCAGGGGCCACCACGGCCACCACTCGTCGCAGCAGCCGGCGGGGAGCCAGCTGGACAAGTGGTACAACAGCACCATCACGACCAGCACGGGCACGTCGGCGCCGGCGCCCAACGGCGGGCCGAACTCGCTGTCGTCGCTGGGCCAGGAGGGCTACAAGCTGCTCTCGGGCCTCCTCGAGTACGACCCGGAGAAGCGACTCACTGCCGCGCAGGCGCTGCAGCACTCCTTCTTCGCCACGGGGCCCGACAAGGTCAGCGCCAACTGCTTCGAGGGCCTCAAGGTAGAGTACCCACACCGCCGCGTCAGCCAGGACGACAACGACATCCGCACCTCCAGCCTGCCCGGCACGAAGCGCAGCGGCCTGCCCGACGACTCGCTCGTCAGGCCTGGCAAGAGGGTCAAGCAGGACGGCTAGAAGGCGGATGCGCCGTCTGAAGGAGAAGGAGCTGCGCTTATGCTACTAAGCACGAGCAGATGCTGAGAGAGGTCAACCGTGCACGAGCTGGACTGCAGCAGCTCGGGGAAAGAGGGCGCGGTTCGACTCGCAACTGTTTAATCAGTCATTGCGATGAACGGCGTTTTTGGTCACGGACACAAAATTGTTCGTTTTTCTTTCTTTCGTACTTTGCATTATTTGGGTTATTGTCGCGTGGCGCAAAACTTTCGGGATTATGCATTATGAAGGAGCATGGTGTTTGGGCTTCATGGGTAGAAAGAAAGTATACGCCACGAGTAGGCACTCATGGTAGGAGTATTTTTTCTAGAATCAGGGAATGGGACCAAGAACGACAGACATAGAGATCGTGAATCGAGACACGAAGGGGTTGAAGGAGCCGGGGTCTGGAAGTGCGGCCAGCCCATGGCCTCCGGGCTGGATTGCAGTCAGTCAGTAGTCGGCTAGATAGCTATTCAGGGGACGGGGGCCAGCCCAGTTCTTTTGCTTTGCACAAATGGACTACTTGGGTACTATTCTATGGGCCACTTCTCGGTCCCGAGCTTTCCTTCTAATATGGTGTGTATAGGTAGTCCGGTCATGATATCAACCATCCCACCCATTCCCTCCTGATCTGCCCCTCCCGGCCTGGCTACAGACAGGCAGGCAGGCAGCCTGCCTCCCAGCTCAGCTCAGCCGGCCCCCGGGCGGGATACCCCTCGACGATCCCCCAATACGGATCTTCTGACTGGTGTGTATGCGGGCGGTGAAGGTGGCTCCTCCCCCCACCCTCCCTTTTCTGGGTATTCGTTCCCGGAAGCCCAAGCGGGGGAAAAGATGTATGAAAAAAGAGCGCCGATAAGACGAGAATTACATGACTGTACAAAAGGAGGAAAATTAGGGAGTCGTCAAACGTAGTAGCATGATACAGGAAGAGGAGGAGGGTAGAAAAAGGAAAAGTCTAGGGCCGGGCCGACTTGAGTGCATTATGAGACCCTCTCCCCCTTTCCCGGCTTAGGAACCCCAGCTGGACCCTCAGCAATATCAGTGAAGCTGTTGGTTTTCTTTTCCCTCGGGCCTTTTTGGTGTGCAGCCCTACAATTATCGCGCCCGCCTGTCACCGTCGTGGCCTTGATTCGCCCAACGCATTACAAAAGCGCATACGCACGCTCATAGCCGTTCCGCGCGTCTCCGTCCACGCATCTTATAGCCTTATTTCTTTGCCGGTGCGGCAGGGGTCTTGACGTTGTTGGACAACCAAGCTAGGCCCTCGAGAAGACCCTCGCCGGTCGTCGCGCAGCTAGGTACGACGAACCATATCTTATCCTTGAGCGAATTCAGTTGGAGGGCGTCGGTCACTTCCTGTGGTTTCATGGCTGCGTTGAGGGCATTCAGGTCAGCATGTGTACGTTCGTGCTTCATGTACAGGATCGCGTGGATGCTGGCTTACCATTGTCCAGGTCTTGCTTGTTGGCAAAGACCAGGAGCAGACTGTCCTTCATTTCCCTGTCGTTGATGATGCGGTGCAGTTCCTGTCGTGCCTCCTCCATCCGTGCTCGATCAGACGAATCAATAACGAAGATCAGTCCTTGGGTCCCTGTGTTGCGGTTGCTCGTCAGTCTCCGTGATCCGTCTCAAGGCGTCTAGCAGCTCAGCTCGGTTCGAGGGTAGAAACACGTACCGCTGAAGTAATGTCTCCATAGGGGTCGAATCTTGTCCTGACCACCCACGTCCCAGACATTGAATTTGACG
Organism: Diaporthe australafricana; assembly: GCA_039880735.1. NCBI lineage: Eukaryota > Fungi > Ascomycota > Sordariomycetes > Diaporthales > Diaporthaceae > Diaporthe > Diaporthe australafricana. Next base: position 5,218,332 of record JBCEDM010000001.1, on the reverse strand, counting down.
TTCTTGTATGTGACAGTCTCGACGTTGAACCCGACAGTCGGTATGGTGGTGACGTCCTGGCCGAGCTTCAATTTGTAGAGGATGGTGGTCTTTCCAGCGGCATCGAGACCCAACATCAACAGGCGCATCTCCTTTGATCCGAAGATCTTGCCCATCATCTTGCTAAGTTGGCCACCCATTGTGGCGGTTTTGTGGTAGAGTAGGCGGAAGCAATTCAGAGAGTATAGACCAGGTCGCCGTTCCTGGAGACCTTAGAGTATGAAGTTGTTTCGAGTCGACTCGAACGGTACGAATCAAATCGCGAGGCCGTTCCAGTCGAGGAATTTCCAGGGGGGTTGGACAGTGGCCGGGTGGGAGTGGTGAATTAGGATTGGCGATGTATTTGCGCGCGAACGGGCGTTAGTGAGGAGGCGGCTTTAGGAGATGAGCGGAACGAGTCAGGACGGTTATGCGCGTGTCGAGAGGGCTGGAGACGGACGACGCGATATGGCGAGCAGTCGTACAATGGAACTGGCGACAGTGGGGAGGCGAAGGGAGTGTGTCGCGCGGCAGCAGGTAGTGAAGCAAAAGTAGTGGTGGTGCAAAGGAATGTCGTCGGATGGGTTGCGCTCGAGGGAGGCTAGCTGGATGGGGCCTGCTCGCTTGGCGATGGGGCAGCAGAGCACAATGACAACAAGGTCTGGAGAGATGGGCGGATGGAAATTAGCATGAGTAGGTGCCAATGGCGCGCAAAGTCAGATGCCGTGGACTTTCACAGGAAAACCGGGGGGTTTTGACAGGGCGGATCTGGGTAGGGATGTGCCGAGATGCAATCGAATCCAATTCATCAATTGTGGCAAGTTCCGGGATGACTGCAAGTGCAAAGCAGGAGGGCGGCAGGACTCACTGATACAGCCGTTGTGGCCTGGGGTGGACCAACTAACTGGATCGGGTGAGCACTAGGGAGTGGCTCACTGGTGATGGAACTGAGGGTGGGTGAGGGAGAAGGAGGACGAGAGGGAAAAGGGCTGGTGTTGCGACGGAGATTGCGTTGAGGATGGTGGTGACGCGAATTTGGGGGTGGAGGGGGGGTTTCTATGGGACAGTGGAAGGGCAGACTGATGGGCGTTCAAAGTATTATATCTAACAGAAAAAAGACAGCGACAGACCGACAGACTGACACAATGCGACACACGCGACACTATGCAAATGCAACACAGTACAATGCAATGCAATGCGAAATGCGAAATGCGAAATGCCTCTTGACAGCTAGTTGAGTTGACCGTGCTGGGCAGGTTTGAGATGATGTTTTGATGAGCCTCGTGCTGCTCCTGTTTGCTGTTGCTGTGCCTGTGCTTGTGCTTGTACCGAGAAATTGATGATAAACAGAGATGATGGGTCAGTGCCGGCTCGAGTTGCACTTTCGTTCTGTGAGGGCGAGGCGGCGTGTGGGAAGTTGGAACAGAACCAGGAACATCGGAGCGTTTCAATTCATTTGGCTTGCCCCTGACTCCCCAGCTGTGGACCTTGGCGCTGGGTGCTTGTGCTTTAGCTCAGGTACGAACGAGAGTACTCAGGTACCCAGGTACCCAACCAACCACCCAGACCCACCGCACCCGCTCGCCTTTCAATGCTGCCCACTCAACCATCAATATTAATCTGCACCTAAACTATATCTAACCTGCCCGGACATTGGAAATTAAAACCCAGTCGTTTAGCAGCACCGACCCGACATTTGGACAAAGATTGACGAGAGCGACGGGACTAACGAGGCTAACGAGACGAGCATGTCATATATTTAGTCCCGCTCCGTGCTCATCCTCTCTCTCCGACCTAGATTGCCTCTCGTGTTGGTTGTTGTTGACCTCGGCCCGCTGCCTGTCGCCGGACGTGTACCAGCGGGAGGGAACCTGTCTCGTCTCGGCCCACCCCATTGCGATTCTCGCAGGATTGGACAATGCCATTGTTTCAACGGCCACCGTGCTCCCAGGATAGGTTCCGACACAAAAACACTACTCCAGCATCAGTTAGCCCGATTTTCGTCTTGCACTGCAGGGCATGCATGGGCTCTGCTTCTCCCACGTCGTAGATATGCCCTCGCTATAATTATCAATGTAAATAAGCTATAAATATAGATATAGGCAAAAACCACGTTTCTGCTGCCTGCGCCGCTCGTCTTCAAGCCGGCCTCCATTCTCTGTGCTCGCTTGCACCTAGTCCCGATAGTCCACCACAAACCGCCGCTCTACCACCTGCTGCGTGCCCGACTGCTCCTCTCCCTCGAATCTCAGATTGACATTTCCCGTGCTGGCGTCCATTCCCGTGACCTCGGCCTTGTAGAAGGTGGTGCTGTCCGGATACAACGCCAGCACCGTCTTGCCCTTGTCTAGTTTCGGCAGCTCCGTACTGGGCGGCGGGATCGGGATCATTCCCGACGCACTCATCTTGTACTCTTTCCTGGCCGGGGACGGCACGTCCGGGTCCTCGTCCTTGACAATGTACCGTCGGCTCTTCCCCTCGCCCACCAGCTGCTTTACCTTGCCCAAGTACCACTCCGTCGTGTCGTTGGGCGTTGGCGGCTTCGGCTTGAACGCCACGTCCTGGTCCCGCGCGAACATCACCTTGGCGCGGATGGAGCTCCCTGCCGTCGGCGGCCCTGACGAGAAGCTGCCGGACTGCGGCTCCACACTGTCGGCTTTGGGCGTGTCGCGCTCGCCAGAGCGCGGGGGTACACTGTCCCGGTTGCCAGACCGGTCGCTTGAGGCTCCTCCGCTACGCACGCCGAGCTTCCGGGCGTGGCCGCCAATGGGGCTCGGGTGTGGGCTGTCGGCAGAGCCGTCAAAGTCGTACAGATCGGACTTGTCCCTGTCCCTGTCCCTGTCCCTGTCCTTCTCGGAATCTCTTTCGGCGTCACGTTCACGTTCCCGCTCACGTTCGCGGTCGCGGTTGCGTTCTCTCTCTTTCTCCCGCTCACGCTCGCGCTCTCGCTCACGGTCTTTTTCTCGTTGTTCCCGGTCTCTCTCGCGTTCTCTCTCGCGCTCCCGCTCGCGCTCCCTTTCGCGCTCCCGCTCTCGATCTGCCTTGTCAGGCTTGCCCGCCCGGCTAGAACTGCGGCCGGTTCCGGAGAGCAGGCTGGCTGAACGAGAGGATGAGCCGAGTGCTGGTGCGGCAGCCTTTTCCTTAGCTTCCTGGATGCCTTTCAATATCTCAATGAACCCGAGCACGTCAGCAATCTTCTTGCCTGTGGCATCGTTGACCTTGACACCATCCCGATAGAGCTTGTCCAGGCTGTGCAGTCCTTGGTCGACGGACTTGATGTCGGTGGGGTCCTTTGAATCCTGGTTGCTGGCTATGTAGCTCTCCTGGCCGGCAATTTGGCGGACGTTGTCGTTGCTCTGGTTCACCTCTTCGATGATGGTCGCAATGTCCTCTTGGATCTTTTGCCAGAGGCCGACTTCCTCGCCCTGGGCGCTGCTGTTACGAGGGGCCCGCGGCCGAGGCTCTCTGTTTCGTTGCGACATGCCCCTCCAGCTGTCTGTGTTCTCAACCTCCCGTAGAAGTCTGTTGCGCTTGTTAATACCCATTCTGAATAATCGATTTCTATTCGACGAAAGCACGGAAGCACAAAATAACAAGTAAACTGGGGGATGGGGGCAGTCGACCAAGCGTAAACAGGGTTGACATCAGCAGCGAAGAGAGACCACAACATGACGATGAGGTCTTTTTTCTGGAGGGGGTCGAGTGCCCCTTCCACACTCTGGCATTGCCATCCGGCGCAACAATGATGGAGCGTACCTTCAGTGTTTGGGAATCCAGCTGCTCCAGCTTGTCCGTCGCTGTCTGACTGGGTCGTGCCTACACAACTTCCAGAAATGAACGAGAAACGGCAGTGCAAGAGGAGAGAGACAAGTGCAGGCGGTGGCAGGTGGTGCAGATGAGGTAAGTGTGTGTGTCTGATAAGTAGGTATATTATCCCGGGTCGGCCTTGCACTGCCGGTCGGGTGCGCAGCTGTGCTTGCGGTTGTAACAATGTGGTTGTCCACGGGTGATTATGGCTGAGGTCGACGTGTTCTGGTTGTGCCTGGGTACGTGTATATGTATGTATGTTTGGATGTATGGAGGGCAGAGAGGAGCAGCGGATAGAAAAGCAGAGGGGGGAGAGAAGAGTAAAGAAGGGTAGTGTAGTGTAGAGTAGAGTAGGATGGAGCAGAGCAGTAAGAGTAAAGTTGAGACAAGGCTGAGCTAGGCTAGGCTACGGCATAGAAAGACCAGGCGCTTGTTGCGTGTTGGTGTGGGTGTTGGGCTTGTCAAATTGATGAATGGTGTGCAACCAACCTTGAGCCGGATGAAGACCGTTCGTGTCGGAATGGAGGCGGAGGCTTGTTGGTCTGGTTGTCATTGCGCCTGGAAGGTTGCCATGTCATTCTTTTGGGAAGAAGCAATCGCGGGACGCTTGGAACATTTGAGGCCAGCCAGCAGATCAAAGCCCGAGCCCGTCGTCGTCATTGGGCGATGGGATGGCAACGGGTACGCGGAACGGGGGTGGGACGGGATACGGTGCGGAACACGGGGGATGCTAGGGGGTACCTTGGAGATGGCTGGGGCGACGCGACCGAGAGAAGTACCCGTGAGCTCTCTGGAGGAGGGGGGGGTGGGATGGGGGTGGGAGGCTGTCCCAGGCGCTTACGGAGGCGGTCGTCTGGGTAGTGCTGGTAGTGGTGGTTGAGTTTGAACCTTGGGAAAGAGGCTGGGTGGGGCTGGGGAGAGATTGATGGGTTAGGTGAGCTGGGCTTGGTACTGCAGCAGAGTGGGAGTGGGAGCAGGAGAGTTAGACTACAGAAGAGAGAGCGAGAGAGACAGAGCCCTCTCCGCTGTCTGCTGTCTGTCGGCTTGGCCTAAGCACAGCACAGGGAGCTGGGACGCGACCGTGCTTGTCCCGTTCCATGCCATGGTGGGGTAACGGTACGTACCTGCTGCCATAGCTGCCCACCTGCACCTGCAGCTTGCGTGCCAGGGTCAGGTCAAGGTCAAGGTCAAGGCCGACCGACCTGCACATACTGTAGACCGAGACAGCAGGTGGGCTGGCTGGGAGGTGATGTCAGCTCCCCCCCCTTTATTGACCCAAGATTGGCTGACATCTGCCTCTCCCTTGGTTGGCCCTGGGAATTCATCAAACCTCAGGATATCTTCGTCACCTTCCTATCCTCCACTTCACGCCCTGCACCACCGGCTTGGTTCAGTTTTAACCTTTCGCCTAACCACTGAAGGTCCTCTCCCACCATGCAGGTCCCCCTCCTCAGACTCCAGTGTGGGGTCAATTCCTATGACTGGGGCAAGAAGGGCAACGACTCATCCGCAGCCAAGTTTGCTGCTGCCACGCCTGCTGCTGACTTCACAATCAAAGATGATCAGCCCTACGCCGAGGTGTGTTTGTGTATTCCAGTGTCTCGAGGAAAGGATGAAAAAAAAAATGCCGGTAACTGACCGAGGCCGTTGCCCCAGCTCTGGATGGGCACCCACCCTTCCAACCCCTCCAAGGACCTGCGAACCGGCCGCACCCTCCTCGACCTCGTCCAAGACAACCAGGCTCTCCTCTCCCAAACCGTCGCCGCTCGATATGGCAGCAAACTGCCCTTCCTCTTCAAGATTCTCTCCATCGCAAAGGCCCTGTCCATCCAGGCACATCCCAACAAGAAGCTTGCCGAGCAGCTCCACGCAAGGGACCCCAAGAACTATCCCGATGACAACCACAAGCCCGAGATGGCCATTGCCCTCACCGACTTCGAGGGACTGTGCGGCTTCAGGCCCCCGTCTGAGATAGTCCACTTCCTCGACACTGTCAAGTCATTGCGTGACTTCGTGGGCGCAGAGACGGCAGATGCTTTCACCAGCACCATCAGGTCTCACGAAGGCGACGAATCCGAGGACGCCAAGCGGGACAACAAAGCTGCCTTGCAGAAGCTCTTTGGGGCCTTGATGTCTAAGCCACAGCCTGCCCTTGAGACAGCAACTAGTGCTCTCTTGGATGAGGCCACGGCAGACACGGAGAACTTCGCCGGCGGTGGTGCCGGCACCAACTCTGGGAAGGACCTCGCCGAGCTGATCAAAAGACTCCATGGCCAGTTCGGCGCCGACTACGGCCTTTTTGTACAGTTTCTTTGCAACCTGGTCACGATGGCCCCAGGCGAAGCTCTCTTCCTGCGGGCCGATGACATCCACGCCTACATCTCGGGCGACATTGTCGAGTGCATGGCAGCAAGCGACAATGTTATCCGGGCTGGCTTCACCCCAAAGTTCAAAGATGTCGACACACTTGTTTCAATATTGACGTACAACTACGCTCCAATCGAGGAGCAAAAGATGGCACCGAAAGAGTACGCGTTCGCCACTCTCAATCGCACAGCATACAGCTCTAGCAGTGAGGTCATGCTGTACGACCCCCCTATCGAGGAGTTCAGTGTGGTGCGGTCCACTCTGAAACGTGAGGGAGCCAAGGTGACTTTCGATCCGCTGGACGGGCCTAGCATCATCATTTGCACAGGTGGCAGCGGCAAGATTTCCGTAGGGCCAACTGTGGAGGTTATAAAAGAGGGGTATGTCTTCTTCGTGGGGTCGACAGCTGAGGTAGTGCTGGAGTCAACTGGCGAGGGCGATGAGGAGTTCGTGACCTTCAAGGCTTTTTGTGAGGTCGAGGACCACAGCAATGGTGCCTAGGGTTGGTCGAGTCTTGCTTATTTGCAAAACCTTTCGTGGACACCTCGAACCACCCACGAAGTTGCTTTGCCCGACTGCGCCGTATAATGGCGCTGAAATGGTGCCTCAAAAGCAGGTTTACGGTCTTTGACAGCTGCACAAGCGATCAACATGAGCAATGCGGGCATTCATATGGCAAGTGGAGCGGCCGAGGCAGTGATGGCGGTTTATCGTGGACAAGATGTCTCTGATCTCGTTTCGACTTCCTGTTCCATCTCAGTCAACCTCAGACTACCATTGTCATCTGACAGAAGCTGGCCGCCACGGTCATCTCACACTCATCAGGTGGCTTGGTAAGTGAAATGTTGACAAGCCTGTTAGATATGTATCACTTCTTCTCCTGTGGGCAGCTGGTGCCGCGAACATGGGCGACAAATCCGCAGAAGACCCCACGTCTTATGACCACTCGATCAGCCTCTGGTGACATCCTTACGTAAATTGGAGGGGAGGAGACTGCCGGCGTACTAATCTTTATTCCTGATTTGATTCATGCTCTTAGCGTGCTAGGGAGCCCACTTTGTTCTTGTAAATCTTATGTTGGTGCTTCGCGTTGTCTGAGAACCAGTTTTTCTCGTGGTTCTAGTGTTGCCTCTGCTGATATCAGCAATATTACATGATCGACACAAATTTCCGGGTGGCATGTCTTCGTTGACATGTTTTGTAATGTGCACGGTCTTATGTTGGGGCCCTCTGGCCTTCTCATTTTTTCCAGTATTCAACAGTCCTCACGCATGAATTCTCCGCAGACATTATGCATACTATAGGGCCTCATCACTGTCTCCAAAAGTACTAAGGGCTGGGGCTCTGACTTGAGAAATCGAAAAAGCCTGAGTGAGGTTTACGGTGGCTTTACGCGACCACATACGGGAGAACAGAGGACTGTACAAGTAATTGTGGTTGTTCGAAGACTCCAACTCCGGTACTGCCCACTGTCTTTAGGTCAACCTTCACCACAGAATATCTGTTGACATATATAGCAATATTGCAAGCCAAAGTGCATGCATGTTTCGTCAAATTTGAGAAGATAAAAATCTACCTAAGTATGTCTGATCTGACTGGCTGAATTGGAACAAAGTTGGGACTGACCCATTGATGAGGCTCTAATTGTAGGCAACGTCCCTCCAGTGTAAGCCGACCATGTTGCTCTCGTCGGAGAGGGCACGTGTGGACGATAACTGTTTGACCCTTTCCCGCGCCAATATAATGCCAAGCCGAACGAACCCAGCCCAGAGATAGTGTGTGTGTGTGTGTGTGTGTGAGAGAGAGAGAGTGAGTGTGTGAATGTGTGTGTGAGAGAGTGAGAGAGGAGTGCTTGCTGAAAGTCCGCAGTGCCTGAGGGAGCGTCAGGTTGTTTTCAGCAAATGCACATTAGTACGGGGTTGCTTGCTGGTCGACGACGGGTAAAAAGAAGTCCCAGGGCCTGTTTCCCGGGAGTAGATTAAGGAAACCAACAGATGGGTGAGAAAAGAACAGTCTCTTTTTTTCCTTTCCTTGCCTCGCCTTTCCTCTTTCTTCCTTCCATCCTTCCGAGTGCACAATGCTGTGCAATGCCAATGCAATATCACACTCTTCGCTTGAACGCCATGGTCTTTCCCGGTTTTGCCACCTCTTTTTCCCATATGCCATGACACCAACAAAACAAGATGATCATTTCGCTTTTCCGGATCCCGTTTCCTTGTGCCTCCACCCCTTTCACGCCCTGGAATTTTGTGTCATTGGTCTCGGCTGAGACCAAATATTAAAAAGTATTAAAGCGCATTAGACCAATCAAGGTGGTCGAGACCAGAGCTTGTTGGGGACAACAAAACAAGAAACTGACGATGCAAGACGTAATATCTGATAACACACCTCCCATCAGATGGGAGCAAGGGACCTGGTGGCCGGCTGGCTCTATGGTGTAAATGCACAACAAAGATGAGCAGTTGTGAGGTACCTCTCTCAGAGGCACGTGAGAGAGAGAGAGGGGCTTGGTGAAAAGTAATGACTAACTCGGGGAGATATTGAAGAGGACTTGGACAGTAAACGAAAGAAACAAGGCTTGGAGGGAGAGAGAGCATGTGTCAGAAGAAACGACCAAGGTGAACGAACGGTCACCGGGTTCGCGGGCTACCGCCGTCTCGAGGGCAGGGGAGAGGAGCTTAATCCAGGCCCGGAAAAGGTTGGCTCGAGCTGGCACGAGAACTGAAGGGAGGCGCATTTGACAATGAGCGAATGCAGGAGGATATGCAGGCCAACTTCGGTACGATGCAGCGTCGGGCATCGTGTGTGTGCAGCCTTGTGGCCCCAGCCCAGTCCCGTGTCGACCCCCCAGACCAGTGCACAGCATGGGGGGGGGGGTGCGAGGGCCATGTGGGCTGCTATTGGAAGGTCCCAGAGTCCAGAAGGTCGGCCCCCAGCTCAGTCTGGTGGTGCGAACCGGACGGCAGTCGGCGTCAAGCGACCTAGACCTCCCGAGCGTACACATGCGCGCCGTCGGATAGATTGGCCTGGATGGGTGCCCTGCTTCGGCGGGTTGTGCATTGCAGATGTCAGGCCTGTCAGCACTCTATCCTGGCCCCCCCCCCTTTCGCCCTTCGACTCCCTTTGTTGGATCTTCGTCAGGCAGCTTGACGTCGCTCGCGGGCCCTGGCTGGCGCATGATGCCGATGTGAAGGCCTCACCGGTCGGCATTTGGCCAGAGAGCCACATACGTCCCAGCAACGTCGAGCACGACTTCGAGCACCAGACCTCCAAAAATAGCTTGCTGTCCAGTGATGTAGGCAGTGTTGCACCACCGTGATCCTGTTTCCGGTTTATTGTGGCGTGGCTCTGGAAGTTCAGATCGGAACTAGTGAGAGCCAGTCATTGGCAAGTTCGAGAGTGCCAATTGAACCCTTGGAGGCACGCTGCCGTCTCGAGGTCGAGTCGAGTCCAACTCGTGTTCAATTTCAACGGAATTGGTTGCCGAAAGGCGGGCCAAATGGGCAGGCTGCGCGGAACTTCAAACATGGACCGTGGACGGCCAGGTGCGAAATACCATGATTGGGTCCCCAGGATCTGGGACTGACCGGTTTTCCATTGGTAGAAGCGATGGGTTGCCCATGCAGATTGTGTGCGAAATGTGCTGCACAGAAAGGCCTGGGCCGTCTCACCCCTGACTGACAGCCAGCAGGCAGCCAAACGCGATGACAGGGCCCTGTCCTGACAGCGATAGCCCCCCATGATAACTTTGAGCCCGCGTGGGATCTTTCTCGAATCTTTGCCAATCAGTTTTGCAGTAGATGCTGTTCCTGACAGCCTCTGCTCTCACATGCTTCTTGCTGATCAAGCGGTGACCACCGCGCCGACCTACCCTCCGTCACCGACAAAGTAAATCAGAACAGACGTAACGCACATGTTCCTCGAAAGGCCCTCAGAGATGTGATAGATAAGGGTGGTAGGGTGATACTCTTGCTAGCGGCCGTGCAAGGTATCCATCTTTGCAGCCCGGCCGTTTGCTGTTTGCCAGGGGCCTTCGCCTGATGGCAGCTTCTCTCTTCGACTTGCCATCTTCTCAACCTCTCTGCCTTGCGTCACGATGGACTGCATGTCGGGTCGTAAAGACGCAGTGTAGAATACGATAGCGGCAAGGCACACGAGGTGGAGCGGTGGGCAGCATAGGTTTGGGGTTGTCGAAGGAGCAGAGCTCGCAGTGCCGGGCAGCCCCCAAAGGGAATTATCGGCGAGAACTGATGCTAGACCGGTGGCTGTCTGTAGCCGCCGTGCCACCAACGCTACTACTGACTCCGTTGCTGGAGGTGCTGCCGCCGCCGCCGGACACTTCCCCGTAGGCAGTGCTACCCGTCACAGCATGAGCTCCTGGGAGCTGATGCGGGTGGGCGTGGTGGTGACTTGCATGGCGTGGAGACGCATGGTGGGATTGTCCGTGATGATGACGATGATGATGCCCATGAGAGGAAGACGAGCTGTGGTAGCTTCCTGAGCCGAGAGTCGGGGCTCCATCACTGGCTGCGTACCCGGTGCTGATGCTGCTTTCCGCAGTCGATCGAGTCGTCAGGCCGGACCCGGATGAGGCCCGTCGTAGGCCTGATGCATCTGCCGGGCTAGCAGCTCCGTACGTATATCCAGTAAGGTCGACGGCTGATCCCTGGGAGGCGGCGCTGCGGTCTTGCTCGCCAAAAATAGTCTCGCCGCTCCCTGTCGATACGGACCCATACGCATCTGACGAGCTGCTACCATGCTGTTGCGAAGACCTTCCGACTGAGGCGTAGTCATACGAGCTGACGTACCCAACAGCTGCCGCTGCCGCCGTCACATCAGTAATGGGCGACGCTGGTGAAGCCTGGCTGCCAGACACTGATGCGTGGCTCGACTTCGTGCCGCCGTACCCAGTAGGCAGGCCATCGATGCGGTACGTCGCAGCTGAGCTTCCCAAGGCCCGTGAGACAGCTGCTGGATTCGGGAGAAGGCGCTCGTTTCCCGCCGAAGGAAGTGATGCGGCGATGCTCGAGAAAGAGTAGGCAGACGAGTCGGCAGGAACAGACACTGCTGGTCGGTGGACAAGACCAGCACTCCCACCGGTGCTGTAGGGGTAGCCAGAATCGGAGTCCATGTACACGCTGCCGCCTTGCCCAATGCTCTTTTGGCGGGTGCTCCAGTGTCCGTAGCCCGGGACAATGTTCGACGCATCACTGTTTATCACCTGGTACTGCGGCACGTTCAGGCTGTAGTCGCCAACAGCTCCATCCGCGCCATATGCATCTCCCCAGTCTGCGCCCATGGAGTAGTAGCCCTTAGTGCTCAAGTTGGTGTAGCCGCTGCTCCTATAAGGCGCGGGGATTCCCCCTGAGCTCAAGAGGTGCATGTCCTGTGGATACTGGGCCATGGAAGAGCTGATATGTGCAATAGGCCCCCCGCTGCGCTGAGCCAACGTGCGAGAAACGTCAAGGTTGTAGTCATATCGACTGTCCTCTCGCATCGGTGCCTCCTGGGACTGGACCTGTGCTCGAAGAATTTGGTCAGATAAATCCCCTCAGGTAGAGCTGATAAAGGAGAGCCATATTGACGGGACATCTCTGTGCCCCCATCTCTTTTTTTTTTTTTTTTTACAACTCGTCGTTTCTATGGTATTAATGTGAAAAGGAGTCTGTCGTACCCGAAGAAAAAGGCACGCCTCAACACCAGCATTCTTGCAGTTGACACACGGTAGTCCACCGCCTGGATCTCCGCTGCAACGGATCTTGCGCTTGCGGCATCGCCCGCACTGTTAGGAGGGCTTGTCAGCATACTTTGTCGCTGTAATACTTTGTTCTCCAATGCACGATGCAAGTGCCCACTAGTGGCTGAGCATGAGCTTCAGGAGCACCAGTCTGAACCAAAGCATTAACCCCAAAGGACCCCCAGTCCAGACGTAACCAATAAGGCAGCTAGCTGAGGCCAGGAGATCGTGTGAAAGGGGAAAAGGGACCCAGGGCTTACAGCAACGGCAATTCGCTTCCGCGGTGGTGTTGTCTCGTCAGTCTGTGGGTCCGTCATGGTCATAGACCGAGCGTCGTGAGATGGAAGCTGATAGCGGCGTTCCGGATAGGAGTAGTAAGGGGCGCATGAGCGGCTGGAGAGATATCTCGCGCCGTCGTGAGGGTGTGGAGGTGGAGGGGGATAGTAGGCCCGGGACACCATGGTAATATACAAGCTCGCGTACCTCTGCGTGTGTGTTGGGCTTGCTGAGGAAGAGAAAGGCAGCGAGGTCCAGGATGCGAGCTTTTGGCAACACTGGCTGGCTATTTGTTGGAATACCGGGGCAGGTAGGTCAAGACAATCGTTGATGGAGAAACCGCTGGCTTGGCTTGGATGGCTTGAAGTGAGTGGCCTCCAATATTCAGGGGTAAGAGCAGAAAGAGGAAATCCAAAGCGAGGGCGGCGCGCAGGGGCATGTAAGGTGCAGAATGGCCCTCGAAATCGTCTAGACACACGCAGGTAGGCGAACGTGAAAGGCAGGCAGCCAGACAGCTGGGGTCAAGGTAATCGAGGCGAGCGAGACAAGACAGACCAGGTAGCCGCAAGAATTGTGCAAGGCCCACCCAAAACCAATCTTGGTCCAGTCCGGTGAAAGTGACCAGCTGACCGATGAATCGATCCAGTCGTTGCTGCGTGTTTGTCACTGCTTGTATGATATGGCTGGCGGGCTGATTCGATGGTACGGCCCTGTGTCTCCAGAGGCTCTTCCTAGCAAAAGGTTTCCCAGGGGAAGCAAGGCCAGACTGTTAAGACACGGCGTCAAAATACGCACAATGTCCACAACAGTGTCTGGCGTGTAAAACAAGAACGCTCGATCCTGCTGAGAGGCGACACAGAGGGGCTATCACGTTGGTGCCTTGATTTAACCCAGCAGCAGGCTCGATGAGGGCGGATTAGTATAGCGGTCCCTGTCGTTCGGCAGGGCCTTGAGTTGCGAGAAGGTTCGACACTCAATACCGGCGAGCGCTCCAACGTGCAGCTGTGATCTCAGACCCGGGTGTTTGAGAGGAACACCGGCCAAGGACTGTGGCACAAGAATGTGCAAAGACGTTGAGCTTTGTGTGCCTTTGGTGAGAGGATCTCAAGGTCCAAGCATCGAGGACAAAAGGCAATTCTGGAAAATGACGGCGATGGGAAGAGTGAGAGTGGCGAGGAAGAAAGTCAACGACGTAAAAATGAAGGAAGTAGAGCGTGGAAACCTCCGTGTTACTGTGGGCAGTCTGGAGTCCTCATCAAAAATTCCCAGCTCGTGTGAGTCCCTCGCCAGATCATGCCAATCTGCTAATCGTAATTAGATACCAACGGACGGCGTCAAAGAGACGAATACCAAGAGGGATAGACAGACACCTGGGGCAGTTGTACTTATTTGAGCCCCGGCGTTGCAAGTCTCCCCAGACGCAGTCGACATCTCATATTGGACAGTGAAGTTTCAATCGTTGGGCTAATTGAAGGTTACACAGCGTCCTGTCACTATGGGAGCAGTCGAAGATTCTGTCAGCCGCTGCTGCTCTGCCCTGGCCGTCAGTCAGTTAGCAGTATGTCCCCAACGGGTAGCTGCATCTCTTGCATTGGTGTCGACCAGGGTCGACTGACCATAACCACGAATCTGCCGCCTCTAGGTCGGCCCAGTCCAATCGGTATAGCAACTCCTGGGAGCAAACGAGCGGTATCAGGGTACACGTCGATGTGTACGCGGGCAGCTTTCACAAGAGAAACGGCGTTGCCATTGATCCACCCACAGATCCACGACCAAGACGACCCGATGACAAGCCACGCATGGTGCGACTGACGGGTGCTGTCATCTGGTAGGAGGCATCGAGCAACGGGGCTTGGCCCTCTTATTTGCTAATATCTTCAAGGGAGCCTGCAAGCACTCTCCAGCCCAGAGCTCTCCGACAGTTCGAGCGGCGAAGCAGACACTTGAAACCAGGGTCATGGGTACTGCCCAAAAGGAGTTGGGTCTTCTGAGTGCGTGGTATATGTCCTCGCACTAACAGTCTGCGTCGCTTCGCGTGAGTTGAGGCAAACGGCCGAACACTTTCCTTGAAAACTTCCGGAGAGCAAAGTATCCAGTGTGGAAATGCGCGGCCAAGCAGAGATACAGTAGCGACAAACTAGGGAGCTTCCGAATGGGGCCAATCTGGAGGTCAAGTTCGGACCGCGGGGGGCGGACGTCCAGATCCGCAGGCTCGCGTGGCTACTCTGCATCGCGTCTCGCCTGTCCAATTCGGATTGGTGGCGCCCGACTTGACCCTTGAGAAGGCGTTCGGACAAAATTCATCTATCATGCGTCCGTACACCCACATGCTCGCCGAGGGGGGCATTGCTACCTTGCAGTACGCGGTGGAATGGAAGAGGGAAGCCTCGGGCAAACGCTTCAGTCCAGACCCTACCAGGCCAGACACAGGGGTACATACGCCCGGACAAGAGCGGCGAGTTGCAAAGATGATACCGTCATTTTGCAGAGCCCGTGGTCTTTTCCCGATCCAAAATCAGCCAGTCTCAAATGGACATCAAACTGAGACGAAATCAAGTAAAGTTTAGCCGGCGCGAAAGGGGAAAGGAGGGGTGGGCGTTCCACTGGTGCATGGAAAGCGCAACGACATATGGAGACGTCAAGAAACCAGACTCGAGGCCCAGCTGAAAGGTGCTGGCTGAGGTATCCTCCCACCCTCCCCCCACTGGACTGTGGGCATCTCCCGGCCGTGCTCTGTGGGGCAACGAGCGAGGTGATACAAAGCTTCATCTCCCGATGACTTTACTTGGGCCGGTAGGAAGATGACCCTGGCACTCAGACGCCTCTCCTCAGGTCAACGAATGGTAGCATCCAAAGAGAGACATGCTGGGAGGGCCGACGGGGCACTGTATTGCCTGCCAGACCTCCAAGACACAGTCGACCAGGGCTCGCGAGAGATTTTTTTTCCTTTCTTTAACGAGAAAAGATCCAATCCCACGGGCGGCGGTATCAAACCGCATGACGCTAGGCTGATGCGTATCTGCGCGTGTAGGCGGACCAGTCAGTCATTGATTTCAATGGCGAGCGTCGCTACAAGACGGTCCCGCCCAGATGGTGTTGATGAGTTGGCAAGCTATCCTGCCTGGCCCCGGAGAGGACTCTCTGCTTCCATGCATCAGATTGCTTAGCAGTGTGATGAATCAGTGCCGGAACAGACTCCAAGGTTAGGTTAGACAGGCCTGACCGCATGAACCTCTACTTCCTATTGAGGCAAGGCGAAGTGGTCCAGTTGCCGGATTGGGAACAGAAAGACAGACAGTGTAAGGCCCGGATGGCAAGGGTATGTTACTGTCGGTGCGGTCGTCATCGTTGGTTGACCCAGATTCGACGGTGGATTCCGGGGTGGTCTGTCGCCGTTTGGTGTTGGCGGGTGATTTGAGCGGCAAATAATGACTGATCAGATTTCCCACTGCAAGCCGCGGCTGCCTAAACTCTTCTCGTACATCAAGGGCAAACTTGTGCATGCGTGACGGGTGGGACGCGCGAGCAACAATACACGAGAGCACCAAGGGTGTTTGCCGTGCAGTCCTCAGATCCACATCCAGACTGAGACGCTTTCTCATTAAGCAAGGCCTCGGCCTCTCGTTGAGAAGGAACCTTCAGTGTGCGCCGTCAGCGGCCAGCGAGATTCTTTGCTCATGTCTCAACAAGACCTGCCTGGAGCCAAATCCATGGACGCAGCAACGTCATGGGCATGTTCGAGGAGAGTGAGGCAGATAAGAGGGGGGTTCAAAGCTCGATCTGCATGCTTCTTGGTGACACGTGCCCGCTGATAGGTTCTTCTCAGGCTGTGACCGCCACGCTCTGGACATGATGACGCTTGAGCGAGCTCTGGAAATCGCAAAGGAATCGAGTTGCGCAGAAGCGAGCGCCTCCCCGCTCCCCTTTTCCAATCTTCCTACGTGAACCTATCTTGCATCTGTAAGGCAAAGTGCGGGACGCCTGCACACCATGTTGCCTTGCAGCTGCGGAGAACTACTTTCATCCACCCATCCTTACATGTATGGAGACCTCCTCAGGCGGCCGCGTTACACCGAGTCGACGATGGTGGCGTCTAAGTTCTGTTTTGTCACCATGGGGTAGCCATGTAGGTCGAGACGCGATCAGAGCGAAACGACAACGGGAATTGTATCTGGAGATGAGTTACCAGCCCTAGCTGAACCACAATCAGGCAAGCCCTAGCCACAGGAGGCTCTGGCCACGGAAATCTTCAGCAATTCGCCGTGGCAGCTGCATATGCAAGGAAGACTAACGACATGGCCGCGGGCTCCAGGCACTGCAGCGAGCTGGAGACCAAGCTAGCAGTTGAATCTGGGGCACATTCGATTCAAAGTGAGCGATCCGTTCCGCCGATTCCCGTGGTATGTCAATGCAAGTCCGTGGATGACAAGGGTTGATGGCCCATTCTGCCGACCCGCACAGCAGTGGCAGCGAGGCTAGAGAAGAGGTGGACGCGGAGTCTCGTTTTGCGACAGCAGCACTATACCAGGTATACTCGGCTTGCGACGCAGAAGAACAAAAAAAAAGCATTTTTTTCGGGGGCTGGGTTTGGGACGAAGACCACAGCAAAATTCTACCCCTGCCTGTATCATGCAAGTCAATATCGACATTTCCGCTATTTTTTTGGCCGCGAAGACGTCGACTCGCGACCTCGTAGACTGTCATTCGAGAGTGAGGTATTGCGGCTGCAAGTTGTTTATGAGAGAAAATTCCCGAACGAATCCGTGGTTTGGGTATTGGTCCGGCCATCCAGACCCCCATGAGCGACCGATGTGAGATGAGTGGGAACCGCATTGCCGGACCTCGCCTACACGTACCAGGCTTGCGATAGGATGACAGAGATTAACGAGCGCCTGTCGATCAGGGTCGATATCAGTCCGCATAAGAAGCCTCCACTCAGCCCTAATAAAACAAGGCGGACACAGAAGGGCGTTCAAAAGCACCGGACGCAGGCCGCCAAGTCAATGCCAATTTAGGTACGTGAGATATGCCAGGAGATGAGCGTTTGCCAGCCATCAATCTGGCCTGGCCGCTACCTCAGAAGTAGCCGAGCTGCAACACGTCACTTTGTGAGAAGGAGTCTTGTTCTGGGGAATATAAAACAGTCTTTTGCACATAGATTGTCTTGGCTGGCTGCACCGCATAGTGGCCGTTGTGGTGCTGGCGGAACCCACCGTCCCGGTAGGCTCCTGAGGGGTCCCTGGAGATTCAGTTGACACCGTTCCTATCAAGAACATAGCAGCCTGTGGTGTGGTAGAAGGGCGCGGCAGTAGCAGGCTGCTGAGAGATTTGAAGGGGGTTTTCCGCCCCAGTCGCACGACCAGGGTAGCTGCGTGACTGACAACACTACGATGTGTGGCTTGCCGTTCGTGCAACGTCGAGCATCTTCAGACGATCCCTCGTCTTTTCCTGGGAGCCACTAAGCTCTTCTGCCAATTGGGCTCCAGACCGCCCCGGTTGAGAGTAGAGATGGCCAGCCCAGAGGCCAAATACCCCTTGGTGTCACGGCACTGGCGTGTCTACCCCTCGAGGACCATATCGTGTCCACGTTCTTATGTGGGGGTCGCCCCATCATAGGTAGATGTCCGGCTTCGTTTCCTTCCTTCTCCGATGAGGGACGAGGCAAGCCGGCAGATGACTTGCATGATGAAGCCCTTGGCGGTCGATGGGGAGGGCATTTTCTCCACCTCAACTGAACATGTGGCAGCTAAGAGACCTCGTCGACAAATTGCAAGTTTTGTCGGGCCTGGTACTCATGCAGCCATTCACTTTGCTGCTAGTCGCTTTGCTGCTGTGGCTTCACCGCTTGAGGTTATTTCATAGGCTCGCACTCCTGGGAGGTCGCTCGCCGTGTAACGAAACGCAGTGATTTGGTCCCCCTATCCCCATAACCGTGATACAGGTCTCGTGTCACCCAGATAGGTCATGATGCTATGTATGTAAATTTTTACCTTCTCGGATTTCTCTGAAGCTGCGTGAGAAGAGCAGGCCATGGAAGGGGGCTGCAAGCTAGCTGGTCATTTTTGGAGACGTCATCAGTCTGAGACTCATTTCCACGTTCTCCGTCGGATCCTGAATTCTTGCAACATGGACTGGAAGCTGTCTCTCTTCGACAGCAGATATGCTCAGACTTGTCAGTAGCCGTTCAGGTCTTGGCGTACTCAAAAGCCAGGCAAAGAGCCGGGGCTCATTGCAGGAATGTTGTGCAAGTACACGATACACACCCGCTAGATCGAAAAGATAAACTCCGTGTATGTGTCAAAAAGAAGTAGGTCGGACAGCGTGAATAATGTGTAAGCTTCGAGATTCTGGGCGCCACGTTAGGAACGAAAGTCCGAATTAAGGCCCATGTGGCATCATAGAAAGCTGCAGCTCTGAAGACGACCTCTGAGCTGGCCATCGACACGCGAAGTCACGTACACATTGAGCGGCCCGTACAAGGCTGCAGTGCAGCCTGGCCGATAATTATGACAGATCACCACGGCAGTTGACTGGGCGTCGCAGGGCGAATGCAACCCTCCTCACTTTGGCCAGCTGCCAACAGGCCTTGGAGCGTGGGCCAGTCAGCTCTAGCCCAGTCGTTTCTCGAAGCAATTTCTTGGTTGGCAAATCTGCAACAACCCATGGCTGAGGACAAGCCGTCATTCGGTAGGAGAGATGGCGTCAGGTGAGTGTGGGCCAACCGTCGAAGCACAGACAGTGTTGCCAACCACGACCCCCACGCTGGTCATCCGAAAAGGAGGCGCAAGCTCAGAGGCCGGGTGTTTCCTCCCAATGATGTTGGCACAGCGCTGTCATGCGAGTGGCAGCCGACTCATCGACGGCCTATACGACATCGCTCGTGTGACTGCGCCCTTTGGTAGCCCAGCTTGCCAACATCCAGATCGAAGGAGCTGGTGCGGATGTCTCAGGATTATTTGGCAAAGGTGGAGGAGGGCCACGCATTGCTGATAGACCAACCGGCCTGACGAGGTAGTCTAAATTTGAGAGACGCCCGTTTGGCCGACGCGTCAGATCCTGTATAGAACGAACATGGCGTCCAACAAACGCTACCCAAGCTTGCTCAGCTGCACTGAAAATACGAAGCCCCCCGTACGGTGCTTCCTGGGGTTTGCATGGTGTACCAAGACCTGGGAAGTGTTTGCGACACAGCGTCGCAAGATGCGAGCCACGGCAGGCGCCACACTCAATTCTCCTGGGACGCTTGGGGCCATGTCTCACAGGTGGCATGACATTCGACGAGGAAACAAACGCACCGGTCGCCGATGGTGAAGTTGTCACTGGTGGATCGCTTTTGTTCTCATTTGGAGGACCCGACGGTGTGCTCCTTCTGAGACATGCAGCTACACGTGTAGCAGCAAGATTTAGCGACCCCATGGCCAGATTCCGCAGTCGAGTAAGACTGCCAACCTAGCATCGTGAGGCTATTGAGCGCCCTGTCGCACCGTGAGTGCTACCTGAGCTCCTTAGGGGCTATAGACCGAGGGACATCAACTTTGGGCAGCCCCAGTGCGGAATAGTCATGGCGGAAATCGTCGAGACGCCACATGGCAATTCCGGAAATTCCATCTCGCTTGTCCATGAGAAAGGCGTGCGTTGAAGACATTGAGGCGCTTCAACCCTCAATCCCAGGCAGCTTTTGTGGTTTCGGAATGCTCACGCATTGCTTGGCCCTTGAAAAAAGCGTCGTGCCCCTGCGATGCCTTTTGAGAACCAGCAATCCAGGTATGTCAATATTTTTGTCAGCTACTGCTGAAGCTCAACAGATGTAGATAGGGACATGTCGTGTTTAGAACACGACCACCGAAAAGCCTCCATCTCAAACCGTCTTGCAAGTATGGTGTGGGTCTCCGACGCCCCATTAGGACTTACGACCGAGTCCAAGAGTGTTTCACTTCGTGTTCTGACAGTTTCTGACATACGAGCTGTTTGGCCATGTGGCTGACACGATCAAGTTCAGAATTTATGCATCTGCTTGTGATGAACCGTGAATGCCAGGCCTAACCAGGCCAACGGAGAACGCGTGCAAACCTTGTGCTGAGCCAGGGACATTACTCGCGCTGCAATCGAAGAGTCGGCTTTCCAGTATGATTGGGATTTGCAAGCTTGAGGCTTCGAGTAGAGACTTTGTATCAGAATGTTGCACATCATTGCACCTGTCGAAGGAGCTGGACTCACATAGACCCGAATTGACTTACTGTTTCATAAGGATGATGTTCTCTGCATTCCCCCGTACCAACGCAACAGAGGTCGAGGCATGATTTCAACAAGTCGTGAGGATGAACAGCAAGTATGCAGTCCAAGAGCTGTATATTGTCGGGTCATGCTGTGTCGGCAGACGAATGGGTATCACTGATAAAACTCTCCTCCTCGGGCCCTGTATCATCATCTTCTCCTGTAGTCATCATAAGTCCTGCCGCGATCTCGATCCCGGCGATCCCTCCGATCATCATCCCGGGCTCGGCGCCCCCAAGAATCTTGGTGGCGCTCACCCCGCGGACTCGAGCTTCGGTCGTATTTCCGATGACTCCTGTCCTGTTCTTGCCGCCGGCGTGGTGGGGAACGATCTTCGCGGCGGTCGCGGCCAGGGCCGTCTGGCTGTGCACGGCCTTGCTCGCCCACCGCCGCTCCCTTGCTCTCCACTGAGCTGTCCACCAACATCTGGTAGCGGTCGCCGCGCTCAGGTGCGTCTTCCTCGTCTCGGTATCTCTTCTTCTTCTCGAGCTCCTTGACACCGCCCCATCCGCCCCTGGCCCCCCCGGAGGCGTGCTTGCGTCTCTTCTGGTTTGTCTCGTCGCGCCACGACTCGCTCAGCCGGCTCACGCTCTGCGAGAAGTCGACGTGGATCCTCCGGTCGTCGATCAGCACGCCTTGCATCTTGAAGTACGCGGTCTCGCAGGCGCCCTTGTCCTCGAACTCGATGAAAGCATACTGGAGGCTGTCCCCAGTCTTGCGGTCGCGGATGACCTCGCACGAGAGGATCTTCCCGAACCGGCTGAAGATGAGCTCGAGGTCGGAGTCGACGGTGACTGGGTTCAGCTTGCACACGAACAGGACGTTCTCGGGGGGTTTGACCTCGGCGAAGGGCAGGTCGCCCATCATCTCGAGGGTGAGCGCCTGTGCGCGCGCTTCCCTTTCACGACGAGCCTTCTCTGCTTCTGCTGCGGCTTCCTCGTTGTCCTCTTCTTCAAGTTTCTCGGCCTCGCCTTCGGCAATTCGCACAGTGGCCAGTTGAGCCTTGCTCGGCACGGGCGAACTGCTTGGCTCGCGCAAACCGGCGGGGTCTGGGTAGGGGTCGTCGAGCACGACGGTATGTTTGATTCGAATGTCGACAAGTGGGTGGCCCTTGTCGTCGATGATAGCCTCATTGATCTTTTCAAGCACGTCGAAACCCTCCACGACCTTCCCGAATATTGCAGCCTTCCCATCCAGGTAATCTGTGTCATCGCCTAATGTCACGATGAACTGGCTTCCTGCCAGCCTGGTCTCTCCGCCGTCGGCAGCGTTCGGCGCCGTGGCCATGCTGACGGTTCCGCGTTCTAGGTGCTTCAGCTTGGGGTGGAAAAGGGCGGGGAACGTTCGTTCAGCTGGGTCCGAGGACCGAAGGCCCCAGATGGACGAGCCGCCATCGGATTGTGTAGAGAGAGGACCGAGGGGATCGCCGGTCTGGAAGGAGAAGTTCTTCTGGACAGAGTGGATCGGCGCGAAGTTGTAGTACTTCACTTTGCACAGCTTCAGGAAGTTTTCGCAGAGCTCCGGCGCGTAGTCGACCAGAAGATCGATTACAATGTCGCCGGCGCTCGTCTCCAGCAGGACGGACATGCCTTGACGTTGTTTGGAGAACAGATCTGTCGTAAAGATTCAAGGGTTGGGTTTGTCTCACTGGCTCGCGGTGGGAAAGTAGACTCGGCTCAGAGTGCAGGTGACGAGGTGGTTGCAGCCGATAAATCTGAGATAAAGCTTAGCTGCAGTCCAGTCCACAAGGTCATTGCCGCGGGACCGTGCGATTTTAGCCCGCCCACCCTTGTAATACAGGACACGCCTGCAAGACGGCAGCCGCTTTCACTTCTAAAATTACTAAGTACTGGCACAATTGATCACCCATCTTTACGATGCAAATTTGGGATTACCCATGACCTCTGGTTCCCGTCAATTTTACGAGAAGAGCTTGAGCAATTAAAATCAATTTCGCAAGGAAGCCTGAGCGATATTATCGACGATGCAATACTTCCAACTACCCATACAATGCTGGACTGTTTCTATCCCAGTCCTTTCGAGGAGCCCCCCTGCGCCGTGGCTTCGAGCCTTCCAATGCTTCCTTTTCAACCATAAAATAAAACAACAGTGCATGATCGCTTTTCCTGCTTCAATGCTAATGAGGGGGTATCAGCAGCGATATATCTCGCAACTCCCGGTGCCCATGTAGAGCCCATTTTCCAGCCAAGAACGCCATACTAAAGATGAGATTAATCATGATACCGTGCAAAGAGTGGTACCGAACAGCCCCGTAGCAAAATAAATGGGTACAGGTCGCCCTCAATCGACAGGGCAGCTTCTCCTCCTACGGCCGCACCGGAGCTCCCGCTCTGTCTCCATGAGTCTCGTCATGCAGAAGCTTCGGAACGCCTGGTCGGACCGCACGGTCTCGCAGTTGAGCAGCTCCGTCAGGGCCCGCTTGATACCCTCGTTCACCGAGACCAGTTTGGCTTCCTCGGTCACCATCTGTGCTAGGGTCGCCGGGTCAAAGGACGCCTCGAGCTCGGGGGAAATGGCGCGCACTCCAGCACGTCGGTGGAAGCGCGGCCGTGGCATGTCATACTGCGGCATGCTCGCTCTTCTCGCGGCAGACTCAGTCCGTCCGTGGCCTTTCAGAGCGCCGCTACCGGACGGGCGCGAGGGGCCAAGCGTGGGAGATGTCGATGTCGTGGTTGATGAGGAAGATGTCGTGGTGGAGGTCTGGTCCAGATGCTGAAGATGCTGACGGATAGACTCGTGTTCGTCCTGGAGCAGCATGTACCTCCGCAAGGTGAGCTCACGGTTGTGTTGAGGTAGGCTGTCCGCGGGCACATTGAGACAGGATTCTGTGACCTGAGACATTATGGCGTTGGGTGTTGACTTGGAGGGTTTGTGAGATTTCAGATGAGCTTGCTGGCTCGGAGGTTGTGCTTTGTGTGAACTGCTTTGCGCAGCAGCCGGCGTCAATGCTCGAAGGTTGATCGTATATGATCTGTGGTGGGTTTTCGGCGTTGGCATCGAGGCTGACTGGTACTGTTCCTCGACCTCTGCCGGCGATCTCTTTTGGGAACGTTTTGAGAGGTAGTTTGTGGAGGAGACGTCGTGATGATGCTTCGTACAGCACGAGCAACAGTGTGACAGGTAAGGGTTGTGACGGAGCTTCTCGTTGGTGTACAATGGGGGAGCTAGATGTAGCAAGTTTGAGGTAGGAAACAGGATGTCAGATAAAAGAGGCGTCTAAAGAAAAAGTAATTCGAACAAAAGTGCCGGAAGTGACCGTGGTCTTTATCAAATGAGCAGCTGCGGAATGGTGCAAGTGCTCTCGGGCTGGGACGAGGAAATGCAATTGGTACAGTGCCAGATGTAATTTCCTGAACGAGACTAGGCGCAGGCCGTAATCTGCCGCTGGCGGCCCCAGGCTGGTGGATCGGTCTGGACTTGGAATTCTTGACCTTGTGGAGGGGGGACCCAATGGCTCCACACCCAAAATGTGGGATCCTCAATGCGGGATCCTGACGGAGGGATACGGATGGTCGGATAACCTTGGTCGAGACTTTTGCATGCGGAGGACAGCTGATGCGTGTGCTGCTCTGTGTTGTACGATATCAATGTTCGAATTGTTGTGGCTGCTGACGACCGATGCCGAGCGAGACGCAGGAGCGTTGGCGAGCCGTTTCGATCCCGCCGACACTGGCAATCAGTGATGCAACACACACCCTTTGAGCAAAGCGCAGTAGCTCAATCGCTTTCCTGCACCGGGACGGGTTCTCCCAAACGAAGCGTGGGGCTAGCTGGAGCTTCCCTGCAAGCGGTGTAGAGGACAAAAATGCCGGTGGATAACGGGATGGGTGCCTTGATCGAGATGCACGATCCAAGTGCCGCCTTCAAGCCGGCGTCTGTGTCTGGCCTGGAGCTGGTGAAGGGGTGTTTGGGCTGTGAGCAGGGCAAGCAGCAGCAGTCCAATCCAGTCCAGTCCAGTAGCGCTGGTGGCTAGCTTGCTTGACAGGCGACAAGGGGGCAACAGCAGTTGCGGGACAGTGTGTGGGTGTGATCGCTACAGCGGATGGCCACTGCAGACTTAGACTTGACTCGTGGTATTCTTGGACGGCGAGATATAGCGCAAGGGGGAGCTTTTGCCAGGTCAGCTTACTAGCTATGAGTGAGCTGGAAGCAGGCAGGACACGTCAAGGGCGGCGGTTCCGTCTATGTCCAGAGTGAATGACTTCGAGGTTGCCTAACTTACAAGAGAGGCCAAAAGAAGAAGTTCAATTGCACGATGTCGGCTGTGGCCAAGGCGGATGACAAAAAAGTGTCGTGATTGTGACAGCGGATGAGGAGACGGGCAGACTGGTAGACTGGCTGGCTGATTAGGTGCACGGCCAATTTCAAAGTCGGGAGCGGCCGCAGAGCGCTAGTTGAGATGACAGCTCTAGCAGGTGAATAAAGTCTGCATGCACTGGGACCGGCTGGGGCGCGCACAAGGTGGCAGCTGCGCACTAAATAGGTAGACGTAGACTATGTCTGTGCAGGAGCGGGTGCGGGAGCGGGTGCATGTGCATTCGATGCTGAGGTCGCCCGTGTGTCCGAGTGTCGCCTTTACTTTCCCTTTCCTCTTCTCGTGAGAGTGGAATGATGGCGTCTGGATACGGGCATGGCTCGGTGCTTTATTTGGAGCAGGCCAGGAAGTAAGACGTGCTCTGCCCTGTCTGCCTGTCCGAAGATCCACCATATTTATTACTGCGTAGAGTAGTCCAGCGGACAAGGGAATCAATCAAAGACATTGCCCCTCCCCCTATTCCAGGTTGTGACGTCGGCATTGCTGGGCGTCTTGAATTATTATTATGGGGACCTCGTGAACCTGGGACCTGGGGCCACCCAAGCAGAGGCCTTTTCCGGAGCAACGTGCCGTGTCCATGCCCGGGCCAGTGCCGTAGTGTCGTCTGTCTACGTGCTCGAACACACCAAGAGGCAATGGTTCGTCCGCGCTCAGCAGTTGATCTGGAGATTCCAGTCCGGGGAGCCAAGACCAGCACGTCACGTCCACGTCCACGCGGCTTTTGAGTGTGAGAACTGATAAGCTAACACCTAGGCCTCTGAGGTCAGGCACCCGAGCAGCTGGGGCCTTGGGCTACAGAATATGGTCTGGGCCGGACCTTTTGTCAACACACAACGACGTCAATCGTCGTCATCTCGCCTAGCACAGGCCACAGGGACAAAGCTCATCCTTCTGGATTCGTCGTGGAAGCCATCTTCACTGGCCCGGATCGAGATCCGGGCCGTCCGACCTTCTAGACGGTAGCAACTCAGCTCAGGGTGGCTTCGCGAGCACACGGCTAATCTCCAAGACGTCGCTCGTCCTGTTCCGGCCTGTTCCTGCGTAATCAATCATACGAAGGACACACCATCACACCATCACCCCTCTTCCCCTCCTCCAGTCTCCCTGCGTGATACTACGTGATACAAAGCCCGACAGCATCGAGAGAGAAAAAATCTGCGACAAATCATTGACCTCCATCCCGTCCCTCCTCGATGATTTGCACAGGGGTTTCGTCCGGCCCCCGGGCGTTGAGCTTGTGGGTCACAACGTGTGCGTGGAAGGAATGGAAGATCATCATGGTGCCGTTGTGTCAACGCAGCAGGTCGTGTCATTCCGGAAAGCTCTTAGTGATGCCTCAGCACACTGGTCTTCATTGATAGCTAGGTGTCTAGGTACCTAGACGGCTCCGACGATGTGAGACCCTGCCATGCCTGCTCATCTCAACGTGCTCCTCAAGACGGTGGATGAATCAGCTAGCAGGCTACGTACGTTGCTCCGTCCCACGGGGAAAGTCTTCCCTGTCGGACCGATCACCTCCGCGAAACGAAACATATCTCTGCAGCATGTGGATCTCCAGTGATTATATTCGCGGATGAAACCCTGCAGCCAGACATGTTGAGCTCAAGCACCAACCCTGAGCTCACTCCAGCTTACACGACAGTGACCCCGGCCCGGTACCACCAGGAACCTCCACCCTGTTTCACCGTGCTCCGGCGGTCCGGCGGTCCTGCAATAATGAGAGCTGTGAAACGAAACAAGTGCTCAGTGGATTGAAGACCTCTCGCGGTTCAGGGATGTCCTAGGTGCAGCACTTCCATCGAGACATGATAGTCCTACCAAATAGCATCAAAGTTAGTTCCTTCAAAACACAGGGGTTGATCATCACCTGGCTCTATTGGACCGCAAACCAACTGCGGCGACAGGGTGGCCAGCGGCACTGAGTCAACGAGCAGACAGGCGCTGTGTCTTTGTTCCCACGTGGACAGCTGGTGCTCAGCGAGAGTCAGTACTTGTCGAAATCAAGGTTCAGCCTTGCATCGCACAATCTATGTCCCGCACGCGGCAAAATCAGTAGCTGCGAAAGCTGAGACTACACGCGCGCTTCATTTATACCATGAAGACAGCAGCCCAGCGTTTGTCTCTGCACGAAGTGCTCATACGGCTCTTCTCGTGCCTGCTCCCAGGAGACGGATAATTGTTGTATCTTTGCTGGCTCGGTCGGCCTGCCAGAAGCTCTGTCCCCCTCTCCCTCTCTCCAAGAAGCGTGGGAAAGGACAAAGCAGAACATGAGGGCTCAGAACACACTTACACGTGCCGTTTGCCAGACGAGATTCAGATGATCCCTTCCTGAAGATGGCATGTAGACTATGGAATTGAGCGAATATCCTCTAGTCGCAACTCGAGGATGCCAGTGATTAGGTCTCCTGTCTCCAGCCACTACCTTATCTTCGCCCGACTTGCGCATCCTACTTCCTTTCGTTATCACAGGTCTCCCAGTCTGCCAGTGCAAGCAGCCCCAGTTTGAGTTGGAAGGAGCGCTTAATCAGCGCGATGGATGGGCGAACTGACTAGCCCGCTTCTGCTCCTGCGCGATGCTGCTGCTTCTTGCTTCTAGGGCGCCTTCTCCCTCTCTTCTAGCTCGCCTAGCGAGGCTTATTCGGGCAGGCGGGCGTGGCGGGCAACCAGTACCTTCTACGAGTAGTCTCCCAGCCATTCCCTGACGAGAAGGACCTCGTGATCCTTCAAGCAGTCCTGCGCCGAGCAGCCGGCGGTTCCCCACCTTTCCAGTGAATCTGACTGAATCTCACAACCTTAATACCCCACGAACCTCGCGATCCTTCCAGTGATCCTTGTGTTTTGAGCGTCACGTGAGGTAAGCACCAGACGTCTACCAGGTGTGTGCAGAGTCTATGATATCTAGATCTCATTGATTGTTACCATCGTGTTTCTGTTACAACAAGATAACCGATAACCCTCTTACAGCCGCGGAGATCGGAGGAAAACATGGTTGACAGGGGCAGCGGTGGAAGCTCAAGCCGGCACCCTTCACCTACGGGCCGCCCAGATGTCCCTAGCCGACCCCGTAAGTGGCTTTCTCTTTGGCTCAAGTCGGAAGGAGGTTCCAGCCAGTCGCCCTCCGCATGCTCGACACAATGCAACTGGGCACGTGAGATCTGCTGCGAGCGCGGCTAGCCGGGGCCTTGGCTCCTCCACCTGCCTGGCGGAAGCCACTCCCTTTGTTGGTCGGATGTCGGATCAAGAGGTGGCAAGGGCCCCGAACTCTGCATCTCCAACACTCCAATAGGAAGGTCGGCGTCTCCGGCGCGAGTATGGAGCGCGGCGACCTGTCATGGAGGAAAGGTACAGGACGCTGCCTTTAGACCCCGAGTCATTGGTCTTGAGCTGGGATCCCCGTTGGAGTCCAGCAACACCTGCCCCTAAAGCTACCACCGTGCCGGGTCAGGACCACCACATGCTCATCTCCAGCTCGTCCCAATCAACACATGCCTACCGCTGTGGTGATAAGTGCATTTCAAATAAGGGCCCATATCAGCTTGGGACCCGGGATGTTCTGGGTTGATAAGAAGATTGATCGACCTTTCGGCGCGATAAGAGCCATTTCCCTGGTAGCGCCGATCGAGCTCGTGTTCCACCAGTCCTCCGTCGTACCACCTGATGGTGACAAGATCAGTTCCGCCTGAACTTTGTCCTCGTCGACCTGCCAGGCAAACCGCAAGTCAAATGAAGCTGGCTGGCTGGCTAGCTGGCTGCTTGGTGACATCGGCCTGCGGCTCAAGAGGGCCAGGCCAAGGACTAGACCAACAAGACTATGGCCGAAGCTTGTGTGTTGCCCCATGCAGGTGCGCGGAGTGCTTGTTCTTGCAGGCGACCGCGCTGGGCGAACGGGAACAGACGTGGCTTCACTTGGCACGACTTGGCTTCTGGGGGGGGGGAGAGGAGGGGACCGGCCCTCTCCTGCCCACCTGGCCAAGCCAATCGATGCCACGCCACATACATGACCCTTGAGGACGAACAGAAACGAGTGTTCATCTTCAATGGGTGACCATTAGGAACACGCTTCTCGCAAGATTGAATGACTCTCTCATTCTGCCAATTATCGACCGAAATACTGGAAGATTGTACTTTTACAGTACATTGGAGCCGAGTGTCCGAGCTGCGTGGGTGACCAAGAACGTTGACTAAAAAAGAACGATACTCTATCTAGTCCGTGCTCGGGCTAGCAATATCTGGGGGATCTGGACCTCGGGACCGATGAAGTCGTTGTCGAACCCTGCCGCCGGGACACCCTCGACTCTGAAAAGGACTCAATCCCTACATACGTGTACGGGTGCTCGCAGCATGCATCGGTGACAGCAGCAATGAGACCCGGGCGAGGTTTATAAATACTACCAAGGTTTCGAGCCTGGAAAGGTAGTCGCCGCGGCGGAGATTGCAATGAACTCTGTACCCGGCTGGGGAGCACAATGCGTACGTGGGCATGTACGTCCATGTCTGCACGCGAGCTTGACCCGTGGACCTGCAAGGTTGCAGCCGAGGCAGGCGCAGAGGCTGGCCTGAGACTGGTACAAACGGCATAAGCCTTCCATTGTTGCTGCGTATTAGCCGGTGTGCCGGTGAAGGGTGCGGTGCACAACTGCTCGCCAGTCGCCTCCTCCGCAGACCTTCCTAGACAGGAAAGCTCTAGACACTGGCATGAGAGAAGGATCACGGAGATGGGCTCGACGGCGTCGTCTTGATGGGCGGGGGCAGGGCATGTGTGACAAGGCTAATTGGTCAAAGAGGACCTTATCAGGTAAGTTCAGGTTCAGGGTCAGTGGCGAGGCCACTTTATTTTTCTCTAACCGTTGACTTCAGCTCGGTGCATTCTCCAATCCAATCCCCTCTCCAATCGGCCCCGTGTGGAACCACCAATGATAAACCATCGTAATTAAGCTCAGAGTCAAGCGTTGGACGCTAAGATGGGACGGCCCTGGGATCATCGATCTGGGGGGACCTGCGCACTCCCCTGCCCGCTCGTCCGCACTGGGAAGGTGAGCCACCGAGGTCGAGCCAGACGGGCAGCCTTCACGTTGCATTGGTGCCGCTCAGCGACTAGAAATATGACCCCATCACCCTCCTCCTGTTTAATAATTGTCTGCTCCGACGTCTTTCTCCTTCGTCCCTCTCGCACGGTTGTGCCAAGCGAAGAAGCCTTGAGCGTATATAGTACCAGCACCACTATCAAGGCACAACCACCAGATCACGCGACAACTCCGCCAACCATGGGATTCTCTTTCCGTGGGCGTGGCAAGGCCCCGGACGCCCCCGTGTCCGAGGGCCAGGCCACAGGGCATGATGCTTCTCCCGATGAGCCCATCGACATCAACCCAGAGGCCGACTTGAAGAAGTTTAAGAAGCTTCACAAATGGGACCCGTTTATGGAGGTTGAGAAGCTGGACGCTGCTGATCAGGTTCGTACTACCCGGTGCTCGCCGCCCCCTCTCCTCGAGAGAAACCCCAGGGTGTCACTGTGTGACAGGGAGAGGAGCTCCAGGTGGGGCACAACCATCTAATACGACGTTCTCCTGACAGGTACTGCGCACTGGAGATTTGGAGAAGGAGGCAGCAGTCGAGACCAGTCTGCTAGCTGAGGACTCGCCCTATGCAGAGTAAGTCGCAGCAAACTGATAATAAGAAATCGCACTTACATTGTGACCAGGGTGCGCGCTTCGGTGAAGCCTGTTGACGACCCTGACCAACCCGTCAACACCATCCGCGCCTGGACTATTGGATTCATCACCTGTACTGTCATCACGGCCTGCAATGTCTTGCTGGCCCTGCGTCGTTCGCCTGTCACCATCTCGCCCGTCGTCGTGCAGCTGGTTGCTTATCCCATGGGCAAGGGCTGGCATGCCAGCATGCCCAACTGGAAATTCCGTCTCTTTGGCCACCACCTCGAGTTCAACCCCGAGTCTCCCTTCAACATGAAGGAGCACACCATCATTGTCATCATGACTGCTGCTGGCTCTGCACTCTCGTATGCACTCGATATCTTGTTGGCCCAAGAAATCTTCTACAAGCAGCACTTTGGCTGGGGCTTCCAGATCTTGCTCATCCTGTCCACTCAGGCCATGGGTTTCGGTCTTGCCGGCATCATGAGGAGGTTCTTGGTGTGGCCCGCTGCCATGGTGTGGCCTGCAACCCTCATTTTCACAACTGTCATGAACACCCTTCATGACCACAGTCCGGCCGACCCGTCGCTCTCCAACGGCTGGAAGGTTGGTCGCTACAAGTTCTTCCTGATTGTCGCCGCCGGAACCTTCTGCTACGAGTGGATTCCCCAGGTGATGGCTCAATTTTTGCAGGTCTTCACGTTTGCGACCTGGATCGCACCAGACAATGTCCTGGTCAACCAGCTCCTGGGCGGGCAGACTGGCGTGGGCCTGATTCCAATCTCGTTTGATTGGGCTACCATCTCCGGCTTTTTGCTCTCGCCCTTGCAGACTCCCGCTTTCGCCATCTTCAATGTCGGAATCGGCATTCTCCTGATGATGTTGGGCTCAATTGGACTCGCCTACGGCGGCCCCGATTTCTACAAGTACCTGCCCATCAGCGCGAATGGAAATTTCGATCACTTCGGAAACTCGTACAATACGAGCCGGATCCTCAACGCAGACTTTACTTTCAACCAGACCAAGTACGAGGCATACTCGCCTTTGATGCTCGGGCCTGCATTCTCGCTCACCTACGGCATGTCCTTCGCCGCTCTCATGTCGACGGTTACGCACGTGGCGCTCTTCTATGGGCAGGACGTCTGGAACCGTGCCCGAACCGCGACCTATGAAGAGGCTGATGTTCACCTGAAAATGATGAGGAAGTACCGCGAAGCCCCCGAGTACTGGTTTGCGGCCGTCTTCCTCATTTCTTTTGCGTTCGGCATGATTGCATCGCAGGTCTGGGAGACTCACCTCGCCTGGTGGGCTTACATCGTTTGCGTATTGATCGGTGTTGTTCTGATCCTCCCGGTCGGAGTGATCCAAGCCATCACGAATCAGCAGACCGGCTTGAACGTTATCACTGAGCTCATTATCGGTTACATGCAACCCGGACGTCCCGTAGCGATGATGCTGTTTAAAAGTTGGGGCTATATGATGGTAAGAGATCCCCCTTTCGTTGTGATGTCTCACCCCACCACTTTCCCGTTCCAAGCTGCTCTTCCCCTGGCACTGTGAAAACTAATTCTAAATGCCGCAGGCCTACAACGGTCTCACGTACGTGTCCGACATGAAGATTGGCCATTATATGAAGATTCCCCCGCGAACTATGTTTGCGGCGCAGTTCTTCGCTGTGGTGTGGCTCAGCTTGGTACAGATTGCCACTTACAACTTCCTCCGAGGCAACATCGAGGGGGTCTGTACCTCTACTCAACATCAGGGCTTGACATGTCCCAATGCCAAGACTTTCTACAACGCCTCCGTCATTTGGGGTGTTGTCGGCCCCAAGAGGATGTTTAGCTCGGGTGCGCTCTACAGGTGAGTTCTGCCCATTTTATTACCACGCAGCGGTGGTAAATTAGCCTTGTGCAAGAGGAAATTGCTGACGTAGTTAGTTGGACAAACTGGTTCTGGTTTATTGGCTGGGCGTTGCCTACGATACAATTTTTCGTTGCCAGGCGTTACCCCCGCAGTATCCTCCGATATCTTTTCTTCCCGGCCATCTTTGGTGCTGCCGGCTTGATCCCTCCCGCCACGTGTTGGTACCTCGGCCAGTGGGTCATTGTGGGACTTATTTTCAACTACTTCATCCGAAGGGCCTATTTTGGCTGGTGGTGTGAGTATCCCTACCTCGAGTCCACCGTTGACAGAACACTGTGGCTGACTATGCATTCTCAATACAGCTCGATACAACTATGTCTTGTCCGGTGCTCTGGACATCGGAACGGCCTTCTGTATCGTCATCTCTGCCCTCGCTCTTGGCCTTAGCGGCAAGAATTTCCCTGATTGGTGGGGCAACCTTGTGTGGCAAAACAACCTTGACGCAGAAGGTACTGCCGTGACAAAGACTCTGCCCGATGATGGGTCATTCTTTGGTCCCACCTCGTGGCATTAGACCTCGACTTGCCGAGGAATCGCAAATATGGTGTGAAATCTAGAGATTGATACCTACTTAGTAGTTGAGCGTGTTGTCGGTGCAGACCTGAGCCCGACACGGGAGCTTTTAGTGTTCCCTCCACACACACATGTGTGGTGTATTATGATATCAATAAATAATTATCGCGCGAACACTTGTGCTGTGCCGGATACTTCGCGTGATCTTGATACGTGCTGCTGATACTTTTCTTTGCCGTGCCCGGCTTAACTTGGCCTCTTTATCCTTCGCTGAGGTGAGACCAAATCAAGTGTGTCACAGTAGCCTTTGTCCCTAGGTAGGTGACTGAACGTCGCGTTTTAAGGGGCTCAGGATGCATCTGTTTGCCTGGAATCAAGTACAGATGCATCGCACATGTCACACCTTGAGTATTGTAAGTCTTGTATAGCACGACAGCTTCTGCTCTTCAGTGGATATTGACTGTATGTAGTAGATGAGTCGCACGATGTCATACGGATAACCAACTTGTGGCATGAAACCGCTCAAGGATGACAATGGGTGAATCTCAGTGCTTTGAGAAATACATTCAGCAAGAAGAGAGTCTTCTCTGCCCGTCTAGTGGCATATCACCACTACCCGTACGTATTCTTGGATTTGACAGGCTTGGGTTTTGTCTTGTGAGGCGAATGCAAGCTCCAAATAGGTGACGAAGACGGTAAGCTCACCTGAAAGGTGAGCCCAGCCAGAAGCAGAGACATGAAAGAAATGACAGTGAGAAAGAATCGCGTGGGACTTCATGCGAACAAACCCGTCCGTAGCCCTGCTGTTACTGCAAAATGAGCAGGCATGTTACCTAGGTAGGGCCGCACACAGCCTCTCGTCTAGGCCAAGGCGTCAGCCAGCCTCCTCAACTGTCCCCGAAGAACAGGACCTGGACCGTAATGTCGTCATGCGCGTCGTCCTTGTGCGGCGCCAGCACCCCCAGAATAGTGCAGAACTGCTCCCTCCTCT
Source organism: Diaporthe australafricana (assembly GCA_039880735.1). Taxonomy (NCBI): domain Eukaryota; kingdom Fungi; phylum Ascomycota; class Sordariomycetes; order Diaporthales; family Diaporthaceae; genus Diaporthe; species Diaporthe australafricana. The sequence continues at coordinate 5,184,436 of JBCEDM010000001.1, read as the reverse complement.
TGCCGCCCAGGGCGTTCCTCGCGAGGTGGGTGGCGGCGTTGTCGTCCTCGACGACAAAGTCCTCGGTCCGGCCCTTCCAGTCCCACGGGTAGCCGACCCGGCACTCGGGCTCCTCGTCCCCGGAGAAGACCGGCACGGACTCGGCGCTCTCAGGCTCTTGGGCTGAGCCCCCCAGGTTGGCGCCGCCGGGGCTCTTGAGCCTGCCGTCCTGGAGCCACAGCTGGAGAGTCTCGACCGCGTTCTCCGGCGTGAGGGTGTCCCAGAGACCGTCTGCAGCGATTCTGAAATTAGCCTCATGATTTTTGCATCCATGTGTGTGCTCAAGGGAATACTGCTTACCTGTCGCGAGTATGGCAAAATCACCCTTCTTGACGACCGTGGTGCTGATCTCGGGCTCGGCGGTCAGGTAAGGAGGCGTCTTTGCGTTGGGCCGGGCGGGGAACCCGTAGAACTTCTTGCGGGCGTCGGCGATTGCCTCTTCGGGCCACTTCCACCTGTGGTCACCGAAAGCCCTGGTCACTGGCAGGCCGAGGAGGCGCTTCCCGTCCGCAGTGAGGAGGTCCGAGTCCGGCTCCCCGGGGTGCTGGGCATGGAGCTTCTCGAGCTCGTCTGGGCGGTCCGGTGTCTGGGGGGTGGAGAGGGGGACGGCCGTCCATGTCTGGGACGCGTCGTCGCCACCGCCGCCGCCGACCCCGCCTGGGTCTTCATCGTGCTGGCCCAGGACGGCTTGGGAGTCCCCGACTGACGCAACGCGGAGTGTGGATGTCGTTGGGTCAAAGATCCCGAGGACGGCCATAGATCCTGAGATGGCCGGGGCGATGTCAGCAATGATCTCCGCGCGTGGTCGGCTCCCTGCGTTAGTTACGGACTCCAAAGCTCCCTGGACGATTTCGTCATCAAGCTTCACGAAGGCGTCCTTGATGGCTTTGTCGATGCTTGCCGGGTCGGTCTTGTCGGCCTGCTTCAAGCTTCGAGTCACATATGACACGAGTGCCTGGCTGAGCACTGTTGACGTTTGCCATCCCCTGAAGATATTAGCAAATTGCCTCGACCATTTGAAGTCCAAGTGGGGACTCACGCATGCCCATCGAAGACCCCCCAGAAATGCCAGAGGGTGCCCGTGCCCACGTCGGCGGTCTCGTAGGTGAAGTTGTCCTGGCATGGGTGTGACGCTTCCAGTCTCAAGCTATCGACGCGGGTGATGGGGACAGGACCCTGCACACCCGGGTCCTGAGAGAGCTCACTCCTGCGCAGGACCTTGTTTGCTTCCTCCAAGCTCAAGATCGGGTAGTTTCTTCTTTGCCAATCCAGCCCGTGGTAGCCATCCTGGACCATGGTCTTGTCGGTGGGATGCGGATCCAATGTCAGATGCTGGATGAGGCCTTGGTATTGTGTGCGGCGTGACCTCCCGTCGCAGGTCTTTGTTGACAGATGGGGTAATACGGCAGGGATCAGCGACGGGTGGGCGAGACCATTTATAGAAACGGGCTGTCCTTCTTTTCTCTACAGAAGCCTATCCCCAGTGAATCAATATATACGTCAACCCTCGAGGCTCGGAGTCCAGGACGCCGTCAAGAGCGGATCTCTCTCCGAGGTTCATCTGGGTCTAGACGCCCACCTGGTTTACATTGAGCTCAGCTGACGCGCCTGTACACGGGGTCCGGAGTTGAGGTCGGAATAAATCTCAGGGCTAGCAGGGCAGTAAGCACTTGGGCACTTTAGGCGCTAATTGTCTGGTGATGCGAGTGGGTACCTCTGCTCTGTAATTCTTATCAGCAACAGTGGCTGTGCTGATCCTGCGAGGAGCCGCTGGGTGTCATTTGCACCTGCCAGCCGCTGGATTTCAAGTGTAACAGTCATCGCTGTAGCAAAGGAGTTCAAATGTTGAGAAAGAGGGGCGGATGATACGCTTAGTGCTTCTCGGAAATGAACAACCCCCATCCCTTGTCAAGCCAGTTGACCCCGCTACTTCGGAATTGTGTTCTGATGTCCATTGACACGCATCCTCCAGCCGATTTCCTCACTGGTAGGGTAGCTATTACTGAGCTTCACAGACTCTACACCTCGATGTCTTTTAGATATGTAAGATAGCGGTAGACCATCAAGATCCATGGATTCGATGCCTCGATCATTGGTCCCGGACCAGACATCTGGACACAGCATGACGAAAACTCGGACACGATTAAACAAAACATTCACGTTTGCGAAGATCAGATTCCAGCTAATTATACATCACAATAATCTATGATTATTGCTGAGGCAACGGGCAACATCAAGCCTTCAAAGCTTCTCTAAGTCACTGTATGGGATCCTCTGGACGGCTGCAGCCAGGCACCATCAGTCCGAGTCTGACAGTGTTTGCAGTGAGATCTCTGCAGACTGAAGAATCACACGAGGACATGTGATAGTCATTGTGAGCTACCATAGTCTCGGACAGAAATTGAGACCTGGGCAGGCCTTTATCGTTTCAGATAGACTTGCCATCTGAACTACTCGTTAAGCATAAATTCAAGCAATTGCGGTCCCAGTAACCTGGTCATGTCATGCGTTAAACCTCACTGAGTAACAAATGACTTCAAACCATAAAACAAAACTTTGACAGACCTGCTGATTATTTCGTGGGAATAGTAGTTTTGGGGGACAGTCTACCTTGTGGATGTTCGCTGGAAAACTGCCCACAGGAAATGCTAACCCTCGCTACAGATATTGAACCCATGCTTCTCAAGGACAGGGGAGGCTAGAAACGGCGGGCGAGGTCTATTAAGTATATCAGGTGCTATTGCCTTGTTTTCTAATGGAGCAGGGCTTTGGGATGAAGAGAGACTGAGTATGCGCACTCTCTGGGGCGAAATTGACGACCAAGTATTCTAAATCTGGCATGAAGCTGGCAGGAATCTCAAACGTCTATGTATGACTTGGCCGGTGCAGACCACATATGTCACTATAGGTTGACGCCCCGAGGACCATTGAGGTGAAGTGACTCCTATAGAATAGTTCCTCCTATTTTACAGGATGATCTGCAATCTGGTATGTATTAGAAAGTCTTGCTCACTTTCAATGTAACCTGGAGTGCTTGGCAATTGTTTGTGATCATGCAAACGTATCTATTTGGGTGCGAAAAGTGGTACAATCAATTATGAATGCTCAGTCGTGTCCAAAGGGGAAAGTCTTCTCTCGCAACTCTAGCTTAAAAGAAGACCAGATTTTATGCATTATGCCCACCTGATGCGGCAGGCAATCTGCCCTTGGGGAAAATGCATTCATCGCTCAGGTGAGGCCGGATGCGGCAGGGCTGCTGATTCTGGCTGAGACATGCTTCGAACTGTGGCCTTTCAGAGGACGAGGCGTGAACCGCGGACGCTCTGGCGCTGTGCCAGTGCAATGACGCGATATTTAGCATGGATGAAATGATGCCACTAACCCATGCCCCAGAATCCTTCCAACCACCCGGGGGCCGAAGGAGCAAACCTTCCCGTGCGTCTACATGTGCGCTAATGCAACCCGCACATCTGCGCACCACCCACTGCCACCGTGACAGCACCACTAAGCTCCGGAGGCAAATCAACAGAGGGGAAGGGAGATCGAGTCTCTTTGGAAGACTCTCTTTGCTGAGAAATCTCATAGCCCGTTGCACCTTCTCCCAAAAGCCACTGCTCCCGAGGTCTGGATGGCATCTGCTTCAGCAACTACAGCTCCAAATTTTCAACCTGACCTTGCTTGGTCAGTGGTTCTCTAAGTACCCATGGCGGCTATTGACAAAATCCACACTGCCGACAAAAAGGCCGACGAGGGGCAGGAGGCTACATACCTGCAGAGTGCCACAGACACCGACGTCGGTATTGGCGTTGACGATGCAGCCGCCATCCCCAAGGGGGAGGCGGATCCGGTGTACGAGGCAAAGGCCAGGGTTCTGAATCGAGCTGCAAGTTGCGAATCTGAGCACAAGCCTGACCTCTTTGTGGCAAGACTGACCGTGACCCAAGATCCAAGATATCGGAATGGGGTGGTATCAATGGTCTGCATCTCCCGGCTGCTCCCAAATGCCATAGTATATTCTCTGACGGCCCAAAAGGCAGCTCTTCATCGTCGTGGGCTTCGGATGGGCCTCTGACAACCTGTGGCCCATCGTGACCTCGCTCATATTGACACCAGTCTCAAACGAGTTCAACGCCCCGAGACCGCCCCTTCTCAGCCTCTCTCAGAATGTCGGCCTCCTTGCCGGGGCTATATTCTGGGGTTTTGGATGCGACATCTTCGGACGGAAAATTGGTTTTAACGCCACCCTCGGCGCCGCTGCCGTCTGGGGCATGATTGCGGCAGGCTCTCCCAACTTCGCCGCAATCGGCATCTTCGCGGCTTTCTGGAGCTTCGGAGTAGGCGGCAATTTGCCCGTCGACAGCGCCATCTTCTTGGAGTTCTTGCCCGCGAGCCACCAGTATCTGCTCACGGTCTTGAGCATAGACTGGGCGATTGCACAGGTGGTGGCCACGCTGATCGCGTGGCCCCTCCTCGGTAGCCTGACCTGCCAGCAGGACGAAGTGTGCACCCGTAGCAAGAACATGGGATGGCGATATTTCGTCATCACCATGGGCGGGATCACACTAATCATGTTCGCCATCAGGTTCCTGTGCTTCACGATATTCGAGAGCCCCAAGTATCTAATGGGCAAGGGACTCGATGAAGAAGCTGTTCGGATTGTACACGAAGTGGCCCGCCGGAACGGGCGCTCGGAAGTATGCTCCCTGACCCTCGAGGATCTGAAGGCTTGCGAGCCCGAGGGCTACGTGCCCCAAACCAGCGCCGCAACTGCGGTAAAACGACGACTCGACAATCTCAGCCTGAGCCGCGTGAGGCCGCTCTTCGCAACGCGCAAGATGGCACTTAGCACAAGCATCATAATGGTCGTATGGGCGTTCATCGGACTGGGTTACCCTCTCTACAACGCCTTTCTTCCGTACCTACAGGCGATCCGAGGTGCTGACTTTGGAGACGGATCCACCTATCTCACCTACCGGAACAGCCTGATCATTGCGGTCCTGGGGATACCAGGGGCGCTTCTCGGAGGGCTGCTGGTGGAGGTTCCCAAGTTCGGCCGGAAGGGCGCCCTAAGCTTGAGCACAGTTCTTACAGGGGTTTTCTTGTATGGCAGTACCACGGCGGTCAGCTCGAACGCCTTGCTTGGGTGGAATTGTGCTTGGAACTTGTTGAGCAACGTGATGTTTGCTGTACTCTACGGCTTCACTCCAGAACTGTTCCCGACACCCCAGAGAGGTACGGGCAACGCCTTAACTGCTACCAGCAACCGTATCTTTGGGATCATGGCGGTGAGTCTTACTTCCCCGTCCCGATTACAACAGACTCCTCGACGGTGCCACCGTTCTTGCGAATTGTTGCGGGATATGTGTCTTGTTTGGCTAAGCTGATGTTTGGTTTGTATGACTTCTAGCCCATCATTGCCATGTTTGCCAATTTGGAAACCGCAGCACCTGTCTACACGAGCGGCGCATTGTTTATCGCAGCAGGCCTGTTGGTACTGGCGTTGCCGTTTGAGTCTCGAGGCAAGGCGGCACTATGAAACAGACGGCGATCTATGTGAATGGGACAGAGGGACGAATATGGTGCGAGATAATCGATTTTTATTATTAGCTCAATAGCATTTGGTGGGTCATGGCCGGGTAATTTGTGCACTTAAGCTCGTCTTGTCTTTCCATGAGACATGCAAAGGACAGGAAATCGCACCCGGGCTTACAACGGCTGCATCTACAGGTAATTAATTCAATGAAGTCGCAGTCTGCAATATCATTAGTCAGAGGCTGAATTGCAGAATGCTTGAAAGTGCGTGACTGTATTGGGTGATGTGAATAGCACAATCGAGAAGTCGTGAAGTGGCAACAAATTGCACTTGCCCAAGATGAGACAGTATCAATGGAGAACACAATTGGGAAAGACTGGAGATTATGACTGCGGTGGGCAGTTGGCAATTAGTTGCGGGATGTAGTGCGGCGAGATGGAGTTGAAGAGTGATTGGGATAGATTTCACTTGCTCTATTTCGACCTGCTCATAATCCTGAGTCTCAGGAGGTCCCAGACATACAGGAATCTGTTACGATGATGACGGCAATACACGTATGCTGAGAGTATATGCTAGCATCATCATAAAATTGGAAACGGGAGCAGGTAGTCGATAATAAGAAGCGCAGGGAAAATTATCGTGCGTTGCTCATATACATTATCCCTGAGAGCTCAAAGTAGCATAATTAATCTGGCTTATAGTACCTAGGTATGAGTACAAGATTACAGAGCATTTCAAGAGCATTGACTTTGACCTAGACAATACTGTATCTACAGATGCTGGTTGCAGTGGGTTCATGACATCTAGATGAAATGAATTCAAGGACACACAAAATTAGCTTGCAAGTTTCGCCCCCAATCTCGGTGGTAAAGAGTATGTTTCACGCAATTTGTCAATAGTCCAAGGCGGTGATTTGCCCCAACGGCGACTTATACCTCCGTGCGATGTCGGCACAGATCAACAAAGGTCCAGCATAGATGACTCCAAAGGAAACGTCCTTGATCTGGAGCAATCTACCTGAGCTTGAAAAGTGGAACCTCCCATGTCCTGATCTCCTGAGAGGAACTGGAGATTTCCGTTGCTCATTATCCACTCCTACCAAGGCTTTCCGGTTTCCTGTGAAGGAAAGCATTGCAGCATCGTTCAATACGCTGCTTGGTCTCGGGGTGGGAAGAGTCGATTCTCGGTTACTGCTCCGTGATCAAATTCGAGGTACGGCCAACAGAAGATCAATTTTGGGGCTCTGTCGGTAAGTAGGGAGCATCTGAGGCGATCCAAATGTTGCTGCATCCCCTAATCCATGTTGCTCTGCCCCATTTCCCCTTTGGATTGGGTCTTGATATCTTGCGGTGCCTGTTATACGAGACTCTTCTCATATACTGGTGGCTCGCGTGGAGGGGTGACGTTGCCCGGCCTGCAATAAAACATTTCGTTTCACGGAGAAAACGGAGAATTCGAGAGGTGCATGCCGGAAGTGCCCCCACCGGAAATTGACCCGCAAATCCACTCCTTCCACTGAAAAGCACCACCAACATGCCATTTGTGGGGGAAAACGGGACAAGGGCCTAGCCACTCTTCATTCAGCATTAGGCCCATCATGAAATGTATCTGCAACCGCCCATCGATGGCCGTGGTTCCGACTTGGGTTGACCCATGCGTAAAAGGGGCAGACGCCCTACCTCACGCTGCTATCACTCAAACCCTGAGGACGTAAGCAATTTGTGCCCAGGCGGTAGTCGGTGGGTCTGCAGGGCTTGTTTTTACGATCTCCTCGCTTTCCTTGGGATTCCCTGCATGATTCTGGACACTCCAGGCCGGATGTGCTCGATTTGCGTCTCTATCTGGAGATGTTCCTGGGGCCTTGTTAACCGCCTTCTCCACCATGAAACGAAACAGCCCGCCTCTGATGAAATGTTGGGTCTTTGCCCACGATCAACGCCATGCCATGTTCGGCTGTGGTAAGGTTATATTGACTCTAACATCTCCTGCTTATATCCTCCTCTCTTCTCTTCTCGCGCACTGCTTTCATCCGCCAGTTCACCGGGCAGACACCGACATCACTCGTTATCGTCTTTCATTCATTTCGTTCGCTGCCTCTTTCTTCTCACAATGGCTCCACGCATGTTCATTTCTGGCCTGCTGGCTACGGCCAGCCTTGTCCTCCCGGCTGCAGCGCAGCTGTCAGGCACAGTTGGGCCGACTACCACGACTTCTGCGAAGCAGTCCTCCAAGATATGTAATATCATGGACTACGGTGGAACCGCAGATGCATCAACAGACAACGGTGATGCTATTTCCCAGGCGTGGGAAGCATGCGCTTCTGGTGGTGAAGTGCTCATCCCCGAGGGTGACTACGGAATGGCCACTTGGGTCAAGTTGACCGGAGGTAAAAGTGCGAGCATCAACCTTGAGGGCACCATCTACCGAACGGGCGAGGACTCGGGAAATATGTTCATGATCGAACACTCGACGGATTTCGAGTTCTACAGCGCTTCTTCCAAGGGCGCTATTCAGGGTTACGGCTACGAATTTCACAAGAATGGTGAATACGGAGCACGCCTCTTGCGTCTCTATGATGTTCAGGACTTCTCTGTCCACGATGTCATCCTCGTCGACGCCCCTCAATTTCATCTCTCGCTCGATACTTGCACTAATGGCGAGATCTACAACATGATCATTCATGGCGGATACGAAGGCGGACTCGACGGCATCGATGTATGGGGCTCCAACATCTGGATCCACGATATCGAGGTTTCCAACAAGGACGAGTGTGTGACGGTCAAGGATCCCTCTGATCATCTCTTGATCGAACAGATCCACTGCAACTGGAGCGGTGGCTGCGCTATGGGCTCGCTGGCTACTGATATTGGTAAGTCGGACCGGATAGTACTGGCCTCTTTTATGGACTCCTTGATTAACCAATTGGGTTTTAGACATCCACGACATTGAGTACAACTATGTGTACACTCATCACTCCAATCAGATGTACATGATCAAGTCGAATGGAGGCAGTGGCAACGTCAAGAACCTGGCCTTCAACAACTTCATGGGCCACTCAAACGCGTACACATTGGACTTCGATTCAGCATGGGCGAGCATGAGTGTTGCGGACGGTGATGGTATTGACTATTCCAACATCACCTTCTCGGGCTGGTCGGGCACATGCACAGACGGAACCGAGCGTGGGCCGATCAAGATGAACTGCCCCGAGGCCGTGCCTTGCACTGACATCACTGTCGAGAACTTCGACGTGTGGACAGACTCCGGGGACGAGGTCTTGTATGCGTGCCAGAACGCCTACGGCGAGGGAGCCTGCCTCAACACGGCCGATGCCACCACCGCGTACAGCTCGACGCAAACCATCACCACCTCCAGCGGTGCTGCCTATTCCACCATGGGCAACGAGCTGACCACTGGGTACGACATCTCTGCCTCGATCCCCATCCCCACCATGCCAGCCTCCTTTTACCCCGGCAGACAGCCCATCAGCGCGATCCTCAACGGCGGCAGCTCCTCCGCGGACACCAACAACAACGCCGTCGCCCAGGCCAGCGCCAGCAAGGCCACCCCTGTTGTTTCCTCCGGAAGCGTCGGTGCCAGCGGTGTCGCGCCGTCCGCGACTGGTTTTGTCACCCGGTACTCGTCTGCTGCCGCTGCGCAGCCCTCCGCGGGCGGCCAGGACAGCCAGGGCTGGTGCCAGGACTGGGGCTCCTTCGGCGGCGGATGGGGCCGGGGCAAGGCTTGAAGTGGTTGCTGATGACTCGGCGTCTTCTCCTACCACCACAGCCAAGCCCGACTGTGGCACGAGGTCCTGAAGTCTGCCAAGCTTCGACGACACTAGGTTTTTTCACTGTCAGTGTGTTCTGACTGGTGTTAGTGGCTGTGATTTTGCACTCTGACCTGACTCTGTACATGGTGGCGTTTATTCTTCTGTATATATCCAATTGGCCGTGTGTATCATTCATCTCGCTTTGAGCAGTACTGCTAATAAGAAATGTTGGATCTCATTGCATCTGTCTTCGAATGCTTATCAGAAGCGCCAATTTTGGTGGCTCGACACTCCCAGCCTCGCCAGCCCCTTACATTTGTAGACTCGTTTTGAAGAAATCCAAGTATTTGAGTGAGATCTCGTGGCCTTACCCTCAAAGATATGCATAAGAAAATAAGAGAGTCCTTATTTCCTCAACTAGGAATCTTCCGAGACTTTTGACGGTCCAAGTTGGCGATTTATCACGTCGCCCAGTTTGTGCACTAGCAACGTAGTCTTGTGTAAATGGAACTAGCTGTTGATTCAATTGAAAGATCGATTGAAAAGCGAACCTGCCAATTTTAACTAGTATTCGATCGAAGATGATGGCGTGATGTTTTATCAAAATTTGGGTTCTTCTCGAGCGCTGGGGCGGTCACAGAGCATGACCCCGCCGGAAGCGATAGATGGGGTAGGTTGGAACTTTAACAGACCAGTCTTAAACGTTTCATGTTAAGGAATAATAATAGAGGATTCGAGAGCCTGATAGACGTAAACAGGGGCAATTGTAGAACCTTGAGGGTCAAATTTGGTGACAGCACAGTACTCACTCACCCAAACAGTGTGCATTTGATGCTTGTGCCTGCTTAAGCTTGCTCGTGCCGACCGGTGCCGGCTCGGCGACGGCCAGGGCCTCACCGCGTCGACTGGTTGGCAATCTAGCTTCTTCGCTCGAATCCGTCTCCTTCTATCGAAGTGCTTGAGTGGTCAGAAGACGGCTGGACTGTACTGGGACCAGCGAGATAACGCCCTGTCTCAAATCATATCGAACCTGGCCGTCACCTTGAAAAAGTCAAGATGAGCCCCGCGCTCGAGTCCACCGACGCCAAGAACAAACTCGAGGATCTCTCAGGTGTCAAGATCAAGCCTGGAGAGAACCCGTACAAAGCTTTGATCGAGGCCTGTCACGATGATGAGGTATGTCTGGGCTCTTCACGTCCTTGAAGGTTATGAGCTAGGTCACGGCCATGAAGCCAGGGATCATGATGATTCCACGTGGCCAAAACCAGCTCAAAAGGCGTTTTCCCTACAGTGGTTGCCATGTTCAAGTCAATTGCTGACCGATCGTACAGAAGGAGATACAGTCAATATACTCAACGCACCGAGTGACGAGGAATGGTCAGCAGAAGGAAAAGTTCCTGTCATCAGACTTCAAAGAGGTCCTCATCGACCCCTTCCTGTTGAGACTCGAGGACCCGAGCATCGAGCCTGGCTTCACGGACCCGAGGAACTGCCTCGTATTCTGGGCCAGGCCACCAGACCACATCATCAAGCTCGCCAGTAAAATACAGTCCCTGTTGAAGGATGTCGCACCCAGTACGTCGATGGACTCCCCACCCAGCCCATTCCGACATCAATGGCGCCACAGGAGGGCTTAACAAGCGCGTCATTTCCTCAAAGCTGACCAGGACCACCGCACCAGACGTCTGGCTCATGCCGTCCCATCGCATGCATCTCACCACGCTCGAGGTAACCCATAGCCGCACGCCCGCCGAGATCGCCGCTATCGTCGCGCAGATGCGCCCCACGATCCCGGCTCTGGCAGACTTCACCCTCGCGCACCGCAGCCGCCTCGTCAAGCCGATGGTCTCATACGACCTGGCCGCCTTCGCCGTGTCATTCCTCCCGGCCGCCGGCGAGCCCGTGACGTCGCCGCCCCCGGCAGTGCCCACTGCCAGCTCACTCGACGGTGGGCACGAGGTCGACGACTCGTACACGTACCACCACCTCCGCCGGGACGTCTTTGACCTCGCCAGGACAACCGGCGTGGACATTGACTCGCGGTATGTCGTCCCCAGCGCGCACATCACGCTGGGTCGGTACCTGACGCAGGAGGATCATGCGACGCCCTCTGCGCGGAAGAAGTGGACCAGTGCGATCGATGAGATCAATTCTTGGTTGGAGAAGGAGGTGTGGGACAGCGCTGAGGCGTCGTTTGTCGGGGTGTGGATCGTGGGCCAGGAAAGGGGCATTGACGCTAGGAGTGGTAAGCTGTGGTACGGAGGAGGCAGGACAATCATGGTGGGCGAGGGGTTCTAGACTACATTCTCCACCAAATGACCGGTGGCCTGGTCAGACAATATGTGGTAGATGTCTTGGAGAGACTACAATCGTCTTAGAGCGGTGTCGGGACTGCGAATTAAAAAGGCACTTTAGATGACTAGAAAACTGTCCATAGACCAGAGTTCGTAGCATCGCGTAAGGATATGCCCGCATCCACTTGTGACTTTCGAGACAAGGTTTCCTGATTGCTGTCACAGCGCGCGGGAGAACATACATGCGGCAAACTCGGTTGGCTGGACTGTGTGTATTTGTTCTTGGCCGCGGCCATCTGGGCGATGCGTTCAATGGCATTCAGCCTCTCATGGTCACAGGCAGTCAGACTCCCCCGAGCTCAGCTCCACAAGGATTCGCATTTCCCTATGTACTGATGTCCCCTCACAGTCCCTCACAGCATTCGCGAGGATCGAAAGCAAGTTTGCATGCGTTTTATCCTTGCGCCGAAGGACCCGTCCGTAATGACCACCATATTGCCGTGTAGAAAAGTCGTGAGTATTGCCGCAGAGACCAAAAGACGATGTTGACAGGTATTCGCGTCCCGCTTAGAAGACAAGGGCCGCACCCTTGGTCTTCTTGTCACCACCCAGCTCGAAGTGCTTGCATCGCTTCAGGGCCAGTTGCAGCTTGGTCTTGCACGAGGAGCACTCGAGACGCAGCACGACCTTCTTCGTGGTCTTGGCCTTCTTGTGGAACACAGGCTTCGTTTGACCACCGTAACCAGATTGCTTGCTGTAGTCGGATTGTTAGCATTCGTGTCCACGGGTGCATGCGCTCAGGCTCGCTCGGTTTGTCGAATCGGTGTCGATGAGCATCGTGGGATCGGATTAGGTGGTACGTACCGGTCGTAACGTCTCTTACCCTGGGCGAACAGGGAGGCCTTGCCAGCCTTGTCTGTGAACAGTCAGTACCTCTTGCGCCCACAAGCCTTCATTTTCTTCCTTGATTCTCGAATACTCACACTGCGTGACCTTGTGCAGGGTGTGCTTCTTGCAGTCCTTGCCCTTGCAGTAGCTGTATTTCTCAATCAGCATGTGTCCTAGTTTGCCGCATTGCAATCCGTAGCCGCCCGCTGCCGTGGGAAGTGCGTCGAATCCGTCCAGAACGTCGTTGACCGGTTCCCATCCATTCCTTCCAGACGCAATGCTATCAAGTCGCAGCATCTTCCGTATTCCTAGATGCACCAAGCGTATACGGCCGTTCTGTCGTTCGATTTCGTTCCTCCTGGAGCGGCGGGGCAAAATGTCGCAGGGTGTCACTCACGTCTTTCTGGTCTTGGGAATGTTCACCTGCGAGCCAGAAAGTCAGCAGAGTCATCCAAAAATATTACATAGCATCAAGGGCCGTACCATCTTGTCGGTATTGACGGGATGCCGGCTTCAACAATCGTTGGGTGGTGATGTTACGGGGTGGGTTGTCGACAAGAAGGGGCGAACACGATCAGTCACTAGGTTTTGGCAGTATTTCTCGAGTGAGAGAGCAGCAGGGTGGGTTTCGTGCGCCAGCGCCGATTTTTCTGCACCGCCACGGCTCCTGCGCCACCGCTAGTGAAAGTTGGAGCTGGTTCAACCCTCGCACACCCCCGGTCTGTTCATCGCATTAACCCTGGCAGGTCTGTCACTGCCACCTACCTTCAATCAATCGATGAATCCGCCAGTTTCAAACTCATTCATCATCGTTCGCATCATTTATCTAAGCGCCTTTTACTCTACAGCGTCACGATCCTGATCTCTGGGACTGGGGATTTGAACATATCCCTGGCTGTAGACCGACTTGATTCCCAACTGGCTATGTGCCGACGTGCCCCGACTTCAGGGTCAACGATTTTTCAGCCCTAGGACGTCTCCTTCTGTGTCGGCCTGTGCTCGATCTCAAAACCCAGCATCGTGGATACTACAACGGTGATCGCAAATGGCCCTATGAGACATTTTCCATTTCCTCAGAAGCCTGGGCTCAACAGAAGCCTGGGCTCAAGGGGCTCTCTCCAGGACCGACACAGCTTGTTATTGACCAAGTCGGTCAGTGTCATCTCCCCTGGCTCACAAGTTTGGCCGCGATGCTCTTTAGTGAAGAATCATCATCCAAGAACAATCCAATCTCCTTTGGTTGGAGGACACCACTAGCATATTCAATTGCTGCTGAAGCTCAGGCGCTTGTCGGGGCTTCAGGCTGGTCTAGCGGTCATCAACCAATCTCATCGGACACGGCGCGGGTTGTTCGAAATCCACGCCGGCAACCATGGGTGCCTACACAGGCTTGCCGGGGCAGGTCCCGGTCGAACAGGGCTCCGGGGGCTGAGGGCATGTAAGCAAATGTCCCTTTACCCGGCAACATATGGCACGATGTTACGGTTATCGCTACCGCCATACTGGCATTCGACCGTGTGGATATCGAAGGATTTGTAGTGGCCTTGGCGTGTCCATTATGCCTTGAGTTCTCCTTTTCATATCCAGCTGCATTTATTCTCATAATGTGAAGGACTTACGATTTTTTAATTCATTCTTTCACGTGAACTTCTCCAAGGTGTGCAGTTCGCTTGCGTGCGCGATCATCATGGGCTTCACTGGTCACTCATCGCTTCGTGGCGTCGGCCTCGTGCTGCTGGCACTGGCCATTGCAGGGGTCTCTGGCGACTGCGATCCTAGTGCAACGTCTTTCGATTTCGTAAGATTCTCTGACCACCAGGCCCACCTCTCTCTATTCCCTAATACTTTCATTCTCGAGCTGATCATACTGGTACTGACACTTGCAAGATCATCGTCGGGGGTGGTACTGCTGGATTGGCACTGGCGACAAGACTCAGCCAAGGAGTGCCAGATGATTGCATTCTGGTAGTTGAAGCCGGCTCGCCCGCCCCGGGCGAGCTCGGCATCAACGTGCCTGGAAAGAAAGGAAGCACTCTTGGGTCCAAGTACGACTGGAACTTCACCACGACACCTCAGCCGGGTCTGAACAGCCGTCGCATCTCTGCCAATCGCGGGAAGGTGCTTGGTGGAACCTCAGCGCTCAATTTGATGACATGGGACCGAGGCAGCGTACCTGATTACGACGCCTGGGAAGCACTTGGAAATGCAGGCTGGAATTGGGAACAATTCATCACGGCCATGCTGAAGGTTGAAAACTTTGACCGCACGAACAACGAGTATGGAGATGAAGGCGTTGGCACTGGCGGGCCTATCCAGACACTCATCAATCGCTTCGTGCCTCCTCAACAGGACGGCTTTATTCCGGCACTGGAGAGTCTGGGTATCCAGAACAATCTCAACTCTCTTGGCGGGGATCCCCTCGGAGTCATGATCCAGCCCAGCAATATCCGGGAGTCAAACTACACGCGATCCTACGCTGTCGACTACCTTTCTCTCGCGGGTCCAAACTTGGTTATCTGGAATGGGACGACAGTGTCTAACGTCGTGCTGAGTAGGGGCAATGATTCTGAATCACTCGTTGCCACCGGCGTCAATATCAACGGCGACATCGTGGAAGCTCGGAAGGAGGTAATTTTGTCAACCGGTGCTTTCCAGACGCCAACTCTATTGGAGTTGTCAGGCATCGGTGACACTTCAGTGCTCGCTGCAGCTGGCATCGACACCCTGCTTGACCTCCCCGGTGTAGGGTCGAATCTGCAAGACCACATTCGTATTCAGAACTCTTACCGGTTGAAGCCGAACTACACGATCTCGTTTGATGAGTTACGGACCAACGCCACATATGCTGCGCAACAACTGGCTCTGTGGCAAGATAACCAGTACTCGGCCTACGACTACACGGGAAGCGGCTATGCCTATCTTACCTGGGCCCAGGCACTTGGCAATGCATCCTCAGAACTCGTTGATCTTGCGAGGCAAGTGGCTGACCCAGGAAGCGTCATCGATCAGCACAAGCTGGCATACCTCACCACCGATCTTAGCACGCAGGTCCCCGAGGTCGAGTTCATCTTCTCAGATGGCTACACCGGTGTTAAGGGCGCCCCACCAGCTGGCTCCGTCGATTATGATTCGCACTTCTTCACTCTTATAGCCGTCATCCAGCATCCATTCTCGAAAGGCAGCGTACACATCAACGCATCGGACCCGACCGGCAAACCGATCATCAATCCGAACTACGTGTCTAACCCGTACGATCTTAGGGCTATTGTGGAAGCGACCAAACACAGTCGGAAGATTGCCCAGAGCGCCGGCTTAAGCGAGGCATGGACGGATGAGTATGAACCCGGGCTTGCTGTGACGAGCGAAGCTGCATGGGAGGAGTTCGCGAGGAACACGACGTTGAGCATCTACCACCCCCTTGGGACTTGTGCAATGCTGCCAAGGGGTGACGGGGGCGTGGTCGCGCCGGATCTGATCGTCTATGGCACTTCCAATCTGCGCATTGTGGATGCTTCGGTTATTCCTATTCAGCCGTCGGGTCACATCCAGACCATGGTGTACGGCGTGGCTGAGTTGGCTGCAGCCAAGATTGTTGACCAGTATGCATGAGGTGCTGGGGTCTCATATCAGGTCCTCTGATGACATATATGAGTGTTCTGTACTTATTAGTCGCCTGACGTCAACTATGTGACGAGGTTTCGCATGGGCTGGCAGGATAGGAGTGATATCGAAGCGAGCCTCACAACCATCGAAGCATTCTGTCCAGCAAGCTACATACATGTGCTGAGATTCTCTGGGTCGCCTGATTACCCTAACCTTGTCCGGCCGCATCCTGCCTCGACTGAAGTTCCTACGCCAGTCAATCTGGACATTACCATCTACCTACCTACACGCTGATTATTTCAACAATATCATTATTTACTCAGTAATCTGTCACTAGACGTCGAATGTGCAGGTCAAATTCATAAATTGGTTTATACAAGCGAGCCTGGCCGGCCATGGTTGTGCTGTATCGACCCACATAAACACGGCGAACAGATGTCAGACGCATGTCTCCCACTCCAGTCGGAACCAACAGTCACATCTCTGCACCAACCCATGTCCTCGGTTCACTCGACTTGCCAGAGAGGTCAATGGCATGCGGGTGGAGCCGTGACAGATGCCAAGGTCCCTCAGTCAGCCGTCGCAGCCCCCTCACACGAACGGATGAGGGCTGGCCACGACGGGCGGCGGATGGAAGTCATTTTCCCACGGTCAGCACTCTTTTCCAAAGGCTAGTGCAGATCTCGAGACAAGTGCCCCCCAAAAACCCCCACCCATCCCATCGCGGAACGAAGGACCCGAAAAGAAGCGAGGTTAGGAACGTGCAGGGTGTCATCGCAGCATGCAGTGCGCGATAGTCGCCCGCAGAGAGGGTCACACCGGCCTGATGAAGAGGTTGTCTCGTCCAGGCTTGCCCTATACAGACAAGGAGACATGATGTCTTGATCGATGCCTCGGTGCTTGAGTACGATCGTGCGACCTTTGTGATCGCCCTTCGCTGGCTCCACAGGCCTCTCTCCAACTTGCTTCAACGCCTCCTTCCCCCCGGGTCGCCGACTTTTCCTTGCCGAAGGGGCCGCGCTTGTTTGGAGCTTGTGTGGGCCGATCCAGTCGCAAAGCCTCCCTACCGAGCGCCTAATCCTTCGGGATTCTGGACTACGACATAGTAGCCGCGATTGCTCACATGCATGGCTTGAGCAAGTCTAAAGCTTCTGATCGCTAGTTCAGGCTGTTGTTTATTGGCGATCCCACCACGCAGGCCGTTCCCGAGGCACTTCAAGCCGACATTGACACCCTTCTCCTTCACAGGTCGGTGATGAATTCTTCTATGTACTTGGTTTTCTCTTCTCTCGGCTCATTACGGAGGCAACTTAGTTGACCAGTAAGAGTACTCTACACCACCAACGTGCATGAAGGTTGTGCCGGGGTGAATGCCATCAAAACCACAGGATCCAAGACCGTTGTCTTGGAAGCTCTCCACTCCATGGGATGTAACGGCAATCTGATCCATTGGCTGTCATGCGTTGGACACAACCAACAGCCAAAATCGTCATGGCCGGAAACAAGCTGTCCCATGTCCGCAGCAGAGCCGAAAGGGCCCTCGCCTCTGCACAACCACCCTATTGGCCTGGCAATCCTGCTTGGGCGTCTATGCGCGGACGGTCGACCCAGATTGTCGGGTTCCAAAGAGCGTTGGTGATTTGCAAGCACGTCCACATGCCAGCACGTCGCCATGCATATCTCTCGTCACATATGCCCCCCCTGCCCGCTTAAGCAGCCAGTCGCTGTTCATGTGATGATCCACATCGCTTCTGGCGGGCTTGGGTCACTCCTGGAATCCTTCAAGTTGACGGTGTCCATGTGCTTTACATGGTTCAAAATCTGCCAACACTCGGCTGTGTTGGCAGCCCTCTTGAATGGACAAGCACAGGGCCAAATGGAAAGCAGATCTGCGCCTGCATTAGCCTGAACGCACTTTCGTTGCGGTGCTCTGGCCTTGACATACAGCTACGAGCCAGTCGCCAGGAAGTCCATGCGACACTGCCACACAACAGTATTACTGTTGGTCAATGGTCAAGTTGCAGCAGTGCTGCAGCATCTGAGCAAGTGCGTTACCGAGACCTGTTGGCTCAAAACTGAGCTACAGTAATCCCCACATCGTTTAAGCGCCGCGAAGGAGTCTACAGCCTCGGGAGCCTCTGCCAACATACATCGGAGTCCCGGCTTAGCTCGATGGACAAGCCTTTTGGGGGCCCCCTTCGGGCCGTTATAACTTCCATAGAGCCCCGGCAATGAACCAGCCTTGCCCGTGTCTTGCCCGTCTCCTCGCACATCTGCTCTATGTGACTCCATTATCAGCTTCGTCGAAAGCTTCAGCCAGCCTTCGCCCACCATGGCGAGCTCCAGTGCCGGCGAGTGCACGTTGGGTACGTGTCCTGTCGAAACAGGCTGGCTTTCTAGCCCTCCCCCGATCGGAGGCACCGCTTTCTTGCTGGCAGCTTTCGCGACTCTCGTTCCGATCAACCTGTGGGTGGGCGCAAGATACAGGACGACGGTATACAGTTTGAGCATGAGCGCAGGACTCCTTCTAGAGGTCATGGGCTATGTCGGGAAGATCCTACTCCGAAATGATCTCGCCAGCAAGACTTACTTTGCTCTGTCTCTTCTTGGAACCGCTATGGGACCGACACTAATGACTGCCGCCATCTACACCATCTTGCCGCACATTTTGGCCATCTACGGGAGCGATCTTGGCAGCACACTAGAGCCCGTCTGGCTGAGTTCATTCTTTTTCGCCTTTGATGGCTTCACTCTTGCCTTTCAGGCTATCGGTTGTGTTTTCGCAGCCCAAGGGTACAATGCGGTCGAGGTGAGCATCACCTCCGCGAAAGTAATGGTATCACTCGACACGACAAGTTGACACTTTGCTCTAGATTCAGCAAGGCGTGAATGTCCTTATCGCCGGTCTCGCTCTTCAAATCATAAGTCTGGTGGGGTTCTTTGGATTATACTTCTGGTTCATGTCTCGAATATTCCGCAATAGGGAGGGCCTTGACCCGCGCTTCTCTAGCGTCTACCTCTCAGCAAGGTTCAAGACAGCGTTATTGTGTAAGTTCAATGTGGACAATAAACTTTGGCATCCCAAACACACACGCAACTTCATGCCGCTTCTGTTCCTTTGGACTGACTGCTGCAACATGCAAAACCCTCTGCTAAACCTTTTCTTGACGCAGGTGTGCAGCTGGCTCTGGCTTTGATCCTCGCACGGACAGTCGCCCGAGTGGTTCAACTGTCTGGTGGACTGGCTTCGGCTCCATCCCAATCACATATATACTCCCTCGTGCTCGACGGTGCCCTGGTCCTCGCCGCCGCAATAATAATGGCCTTGTTCCCTCCTGGTTCAGCATTTGGGCGTGCGTGGGGCCCGACTTCACCATCAAGAAAGAAAGCACGCCGTCATCTTCTCGCTCTCTATCCCGCACAACGGAGCCCTGGTTCGCCCTTACTCACTATGCGCCCCAGCCCCGCCACCTCACCGAACACTTACGGCTTTGGATACAACACAGCCAGCAACAAAGAACCTCGCTCGCCGCCGCCATCGGTCATCACTGACACAAGCTCAATGGGCCAGTCAGGGCTCTGCGGGAACCGCCGCTACTCCCACAGAAGGCAGGCACCAGCGCAAATGACGGGCAATTCGGGCCCGCCGCCATACGAAAGACCTCTGAGCACCCTTGCCCGGGTACCTTTCGTGCCACCGCGGGCTTTAACTTTAAGTCAACAATATGGAAACGGATCAATCGTGGAGTCGGAAGTGACGGTAGGGCCCGGAAGCGAGGGGTCCAGGACAGGAGGATCCGCCGGCTCAGGAGGGCTCGGAGGAAGGACGAGGACGAGAAGCTCGCCGAGGAGTGAGGATGTCATGGTGAGGCATGACTCTATCTGGTGATAACCTGGGTGTCGGGAAAATGGGAAATGCGTTTCACGTGGCGCGGCCCTTGTGTCTGGCCTTCATTCGATGCATGATTTTTTTTGATACCAGATTTGACAGCCGGACAATTTCTCTGGGGTATTTTGGTCTTGCAGGAAAGTTTGTTCGGCATTGAGTAGGCATACTGTCGATTATAGAGGCGTTGTAGGCACGCTTCGGACAGCAGAGGATATTGCGAGGACTCAAAATGAGTCCTGTGGCTACTTCTGTAGTGATGGAATCATTCAGATTTAAATTAAGCCACTCCAAGACAATTTAATCTATCAGTTTGAAAATCAAGCCTCATATAGGTGTCTAGGAGATGGTTGAATGCAGTCGAAATCGGATCCATCTTTTGATTAACCCAGGGGGGTGAGCTAGAGGGGGCTCAAAACCTGGCCACGACGAGGGTTCAGGTTGAGGTACCTGAGTGACATCATTACCACCCAGATCAGGGAGGCTCATTTTGAGTGACAACAAGCCCATGAACGGCGTGTTTGTCCTTACTAGGGAATCAGAATTCAGCAGAACGATATTCCATCATGTCCACAGTGAAGAGCGTCGGATGATACGAAGGCCCAACACACAACTCTGAAGCCCATCACCTACTCCGTGGTCCTTGATCCTGGGTACCCTCAAACCAACCAACTTCACTGACTGGTTGGTGCTGCGGGCACTGGCATCTGCCCAGTTCCTGGAAATCCGTGGGCCAACATCTCATCCAGATGCCCAAATACCCAATCGTGCTCGCCCATGGCCTTCTGGGCTTCGCAGAGCTGAAGCTTGCAGGCTCCTACCTGCCTCCAATCCATTACTGGCACGGGATCAAAGAGGCCCTGACCGAGCACGGCGCCGAGGTCATCACAGCTACCGTACCGCCGACTGGGAGCATCGAGGAGCGCTCTGCAAAGCTGCGAGATCACATACTCGAGCAATCCAATGAACGGCCGGTGAACATCGTTGCCCACTCGATGGGCGGCCTGGACGCCCGTTATATGATCAGCTATGCCCACAGGCGGCGGGCCCAGCTGCAGGAGAAGCAGCACCCCTCAAATGACATCAACGTCCGATCCCTCGTCACCATCGCCTCCCCTCACCACGGGTCGGCCTACGCGGACTACCTCCTCGACCAGATCGGACCAGACCGTCTGCCCGGAGTGTACGAGGCGTGGAAACGCACGACGGGGTTCGGCACGGGTGCCTTTTCGCAGCTCACGCGCAAGTACATGACACACGAATTCAATCCAAAGACCGTAGATGACCCAGATGTCCAATACTTCTCGTACGGCGCGGCACTGACCCAGAAACCTCCTCTCCTGAGCCCCTTCCGGGCATCTTTCAACGTCTTGAGCAGGGAGGAGGGCCCCAACGACGGTCTGGTCAGCGTTGAGAGTTCGAAGTGGGGGACGTACAAGGGTACGCTGGAGAATGTTAGCCATTTGGATCTGATCAACTGGACGAATAGGGTCAGGTGGGCGATGAGGAAGTTGATGGGGGAGGACAACCCGTGAGTTTTAAACTACCGCCCCATGCACCACGTCTGGCTTCTTTGCTGGTACGACATTGATGCTAACATCCGTGGATAAGCTTCAACGCCACTGCCTTCTATGTGCAAATCTCAGATATGCTCGAAAAAGAAGGATTGTAAAGAAAAAGAGAAGGCCCTCACCGGTCTGGGGTATGACGAAGGAGTCTACCCAGAGGTATAGATTTTCAGACATAATATTAATTCTCGATCTTTTCTGCACGACAAACGATCATCTTCTCGGGAGTGAGCCCTGAAGCTGAACGTTGGCCATCCTCAACCACACCGCGAGTTCCCGTGCACAGATGTCTGGGATGATGGACCCTCGGGGAAGGACGCCCCATGATCAGTTCAGCCGACGTTTTCCCCAGGTGAGCACACGAGAAGGGAGATCTTTTCTCTGTATTTTTTTCTTTCTGCTAAGTACAGCGTTAGCTTGCAATGATAATGACCCACCTATATGATTACATCAAGCACAATTTTGAACCGCTCTCAGAGCAACACATCACGCATTTCACAAAACGCCTTACCGGCTCACAGCAGCAGGGCCTCCTACGAGTATCAGTGTAGCTGATATCATATTGATATTCAAAGCTTCCTAACCAGAGTGAATAGATAATAGACATTGAGAGATACTGGCCTGCCAGCAGCACCGATTCTTCTCGTACCGAACTCAAAACCCAAACGACCGATGACCCTAGGAAAATGCTGAATGATGCCCGACTCTAGTGGTGGTATCGATGAGTCCGTTGAGTCCCTTGCTCCCGTGTTGAGATTTCTTCTCCACGAATCTTTCGTTTTCATATCACCACTCCACTTTGACGGCCCGCCGTCCTCCATTTGCCATGCTCGGTAGCGATCGGCGACGCTTTCCCTTGCCGACAGGCGCCGCGCCCGGCGCTCCTTGGGCGGCTGGCGGCGGTGGTGGTGCTAGACTTCGATGTCAGCCTTTTTTCCACACAGTATAGAAGGGCTGATCTCCTTAGCTGCCTCCTGGGTTTTCACTTACGGGCACCCGCCTGTCCAGCTGGCCCCGCGCCCGCAGCTGCGGGGCCGCCTGGCGGTGGTGGTAGGGGCGCGCCTGAGGCGCCTGGGGGCGGTGCTGATTACTGTGTTAGCACTGGTCATTGTGCTCGTTTTGATCGTTATCTCTGGAAAGGCGCATTTTACGTACGAGGAGCGGCACCGGCAGCTGCTGGCGGAGGAGGAGGAGCGGCGCCCGAAGCAGCTGGGGGCGGCGGAGGAGCAGCGCCTGCAGCTCCTGGAGGAGGAGGCGGTGCGGCGCCTGCGGCTGCTGGCGGAGGAGGTGCAGCGCCAGCAGGACTTGGCGGAGGAGGGGGTGCAGCACCTGAAGCACCCGGAGGAGGAGGTGGTGCGGCACCGGCGGCGGCTGGAGGAGGAGGAGGTGCGGCACCTGCAGCACCTGGTGGCGGCGGAGGAGCTGCTCCCGAAGCACCTGGCGGTGGAGGAGGAGCAGCACCTGCGGCATCTGGAGGAGGTGGAGGTGCGGCACCTGCAGCAGCTGGCGGAGGAGGTGCGGGTCCTCCCGCGGGAGGTGGTGGAGGCGCTGCCGTTGTGCAGTTCGCTCCGGCGGCGGCAGGAGGAGGCGGGGGTGGGCCGCCTGCTGGAGGAGGTGGCGGGCCTCCAGCCGGGGGTGGCGGTGGTGCACCTGAAGCGGCGGCAGCTGGTGGCGGTGGTGGGGCTCCTGCTGGGGGAGGCGGCGGTGCGGCACCCGAAGCGGCGGCAGGAGGTCTGCTCCTAGTCAGTCATGCTCATTGCCGGGCTCAGGACAACAAAAGCTGAGGGCGGGAGATGCGCTTACGGTGGTTGGGCGCCGGCGGCGTCAGGAGGTCTGATCCGTGTTAGTCGACTACTTTCATTGGCTAATATGAAAACCACAGAATACGACATGGGCGATATCTTACGGTGGTGGTGCTGCGGCAGCGCCAGGAGGTCTGCATACACATACGTCAGCTTGGACTGCTCTCGGAGTGTCCCAGAGAAGGACATTGAACCTCGAGATGAGACTCACGGTGGAGGAGCTCCAGAGGCACCTGGAGGTGGTGGAGGTGGGCCAGGTCTATACGACTAAGAGTTAGCGAGCGGTGCCGGAGGGGGGACAAGGAAAAGCCGCTTGGTCAGGCCTAGCTGTTCAAGGCAGCTCGGGCTGGACTCATTTGATACCTTGGGACAGGAAATACTCACGGTGGAGGAGGAGCGGCGGCTGCGGCTGGGGGAGCAGGAGGACAAGCCTATGACAACACAGGTCAGTCACACTCGTTTCTCGGGCATTGGCCAAATATCGACTGCTATCCGAAGCTGTCCTCAGACTGCAGAACTCTGCGGCTCCTCTGGCTTCTTCCACAGGCCTTTTCGCCCATAAGACAGTCTCGGAAAACATGACAATCGGACTGAGGTATTCTCACAGCAATCTCAGGAGGTGGTGGTGGTGGTGGAGCGTCAGCTGCACCGGACGCGGCAGCAGGAGGCGGTGGAGGCATTTCTGTCTCGTTGGCCTGACGCTGAACAAGAGCCCCGACTCCGCGACGAGTTGGGCCGGCTAACCCAGAGCCGGTGAGTGTGAGGAGGAGGATGAGGTTATGGCCACGCATTTTGGCGTTTTGGGGATATTCAATGGACGACCGTCTGTGATTAAGGAATAACGAGGGTGGAACCAGCGACCCTGAAGTAGTTGAGCCGGCTCAAAGAAGACGAAAAGAAGGAGAAAAGAACGGATGAGAAACAAAACCTGTCGAGGCTGCAGAGCAAGCAGCAAAGGGAAAGGTTGATGGGGATGACTGCCGCTTTATTTAACTTTCATCTCAAGGCTGACCAGGATGGCTGGGCGTCTTGCTGTGCATGCCGCCAACCTTCG